>APFE030747128.1:81555-97834 GCA_000404065.3 Pinus taeda
CATGCTCATTATTTATGGTATTGGTATGCAAAAATAATTCAAAGTATAAATAAGAAAGATTTGGCAAAAGAATTAGATAATACTGATTCACCCTATTATTGTATTATTGTCAACAAGGTATTTCTGTCAAAACACCAATCTAGGAGCTCGTGCTGGGGTTGGAGGTAAGCAGGCTACCATTCCTTTGGAGTATTCTTTTTCAAATTTTCAATAGTACTCAGACATCCATTGGGGCTCCTTCCCGAGGAATCTTGGATTTGAATGTAGGACATAGGACTAGTCATGCAGAGCTGGGTACCATAGATACAGATCCTTCACATCCATCCAGTGCCTTTCTTAGCCACACAAAATGAGCTATGTCATGGAGTCATTGAGCTTCAAAATATCTCTCATTCTTCTCCCAATCCAAGTTGACCAGGTCTTCAACACCCAAAAAATAGACACATAATTGGAGGTGAAGATCGAAATACAAAGAGGATATGATGGCTATTTTATGAGGCAAAACATATATACAACATTAAGAATGGAAATGGCGAGAGACGAGGGGAAAAATTTGAGATCCAAAGCCATGAAGGCCCTTGATATTATAGAAATCAAGAAGGCAAGTCACATCCATG
This sequence comes from Pinus taeda, assembly GCA_000404065.3. Taxonomy (NCBI): domain Eukaryota; kingdom Viridiplantae; phylum Streptophyta; class Pinopsida; order Pinales; family Pinaceae; genus Pinus; species Pinus taeda. The sequence goes on from APFE030747128.1 coordinate 82,173, forward strand.
ATTTCCTTCAAAAAATCGAAAAGTTGGTTGAATAATACAAAAATAAAAGCCTATAATGTATCATTGTTATATAGTTGTTGTTAGGATCATCATAGAATTATCAGTGCTTTGATGCGTTTTTGAAGGGAATTTGATGCAAAATATTATGTTCATAGTTGAGCACATATTTAACAGTTTGATATAGATTTTAATTCACCAATTTGATATCTAGTAATATAAATTTTTTGAACCAGTCATCGTGCATGATGCGGCGCATGTTATAATAGCCCCACATTGTATGTGCCTTGTGTATACGTCTCAAGATCTCAGTGCAAGATAGAAATTTTTAATGTTCATTGTGCATGGTGTTCATGATTCTTGTGCACGAGAAAAAGTATTAATATGCGTTTTTGTTGTAGTAGCTGCAACACCCTCCAAAATTTTGGCCTGTATCCAATTTCAAAGCCTTCCTGGGGTTTCTCCTTAATGTTTGCAAGCACTTGGGCTCATCCCATGAGCCCATGTTGAGTCTTTTCACCATCCTAGCTTGACCATTCATTGGTTATCTTTTTTCATGTTGGTCATAATGTCATGAAGGTCCGCCATTGTGTGTACAAGTTGTGTCTGCTATGTAAACATCCATCGCAGTCACACAAGTCTCACGCTTGTCGCTCACACAGTTGGTCAGTCACACTGAGTGTGTGCTGTCTTGATGGTTTGAGGTGTCTTGTCATTAAGTCATGTTGAGTGTGTTTTTGTGAGGTCATGCATGTACAAAGTCACTCATTCACACACTAGGTCATTTTGTTGAAACTCTGTCGACTAGGCCATCCTCCAATAGTTGGACATATGCTGAGCTACATTACTCAGTTTCAGCTCTCAATAATCATGCACTGTTGCCCAGAATTGCACAAAGCTTTACGCTGCTGCCTAGGCAGTTTGCACTACATAATCCTGGAATCATCTTGATTGACTATCACCCAAAACAACATAGAAGTTTCCCAACAAGCCATCTCAATCTGTGCTACCCGTAAGCACATCAACTAATCCTCCAGCTAGTCAACAAGAGAATTTGACTAGGCAGTGACCCCGAGCCTCACTCCTCCAAAAAATTGCGCATAAGATGCCAAACATGCCCACTTCCACTGACTGAAGAAAGTACGCAGACATGCTTGATAGACACCCTGTGTCCATTAATACACTGCCCTCAAAAATTGCACATTTTTTCTAGATAGTCACCGAATCAGTGAGCCTACTACTCACAGGAAAAACCGTGCAATTTTCATGATCAGTATCCCAGCGGCACAGCATCCCACTCATATCAGAAACTGTGCAGGGATGCCCAGCAAGCCAGTCTTCCAGATCTACACAGCTTTTTCTAGCAACATCTCGTAACCTGCTTCCAACTCCCCACAAAATTGTGCAATTTTTGTGAGCAGCCTCCCGTAGCCCACTGCCAGCTCCCCAGAGAAATTGCATAGTTTTTGCTACAAGTCTACCCTTGCTGCCTACACTATCTCCATGAAAACATTGCGCAGATATGCCCTCCAGCCGAGTCATATCCCACGGATGATCACTTTCGATCCGTATTTCCCATCTCAACCTCTGAGTGATCGTTGCGCAATTTTCATGAACAATTCCGAAAGCCCACATCCCAACTTGAAATCTACCTTGCGCAGTTGTAGAGCCTTGTCCTCTCTCCTAGTCACCTGCATCTAAAATTGAAAGATAATGCATCATGGTAAAATAGGAGATTTATGGATTTGATGTTGTCTCATAATGAGTGATTTCAGATATAGGTACATGAATGATACATGGCACGATGATGAACTCGATGAACAAGGAGTGCATTCAAGGAGACTTGTTCTTGAATGAAAAAACACATGAACCATTCCAAAGTACAAGCGCAGGAGCGACATGCACATGCAACATCAAGCGAATACCAATACCATCGAAGACTCCACACACCTTGTCATGCGGAGGTGAAGCTATGATACACCAAGATCACATCCATCATTTAGCAGCGTTATAACTCAACATGCATACCACCAGCGGCATGAACATACCAACTCTATTATGTCAAGTCATGTCATGAGTCATCTCGGCCATATCTCTATCGTGGGCCATACTATTGTAATCAATGTAATGTAACATGGAATTCCAAGAGACCCACATGTAAATTTGAAAAATCATGTAAAGATGAAGAGTCATGTAAGTCTACCAGTCATGAGGGAATTTGAATTGTCACAATGGCCAGTTTTACCCTTGCTTATAAATACCCCTCATTTGCACATGCAAAGGATTTTTCACCTTGGCTCCTCCCACATTACCTTGAGAGTCTATAATATTTTCTTTGAGGAGTGAACAGTGGCTCCAATGCCCCACTATCGAGGTTAGTGATGTATGGTGTACCGATGTGTCTTAGAACTTTCGCTTAATTCAGAAGCCTGATAACATGCCAACACATTTTCACAAATGCATTGTATTTGTTGTAAGACTATTCTTTGGACACTTATAGCGTATGTTGCTTTAACATGTATTAAGATAGTTGAACTATTTCGGACGTTCTAATACATATTCTTATGAAAATGTGTTGTATAATTTGTTAACATCATCTCGCCTGTGTGGGCTATCCTGCCAGACACTCGAAAAATTATCCTCATAAACTTGTTATAATGATCTTCGCACTCATGTGGACTACTTCCATGGGTGTTGTACATGTTATCCATTCATTGTGTTTTTGTGACTGTCACATCTGTGTGGACTACTCTGCTAGACACTGTGCATGTCCTATTATGTTGTGTGTCTCTGATAGAGTTGGGACTATTCCCTTTAATCTTGAGATTCACTTCCACCCTCTCCCTCTACAGTGAAAGAACCTTGACACAAGTAACACTAAGCACTCAACGGGAACAAGAACCTCATTGTTCGAAGACAAAGAAGACCACTCTCATGCGTTAACAAGAAATAGCTAAGCCAAACTTTTAAGATAATGGCAATCGGGTCGTCATACCAGATGGGACTCCTACACCAAACAATGTGAGGTATAGTTGGGACATCATACCATGGAGACCCCCTTAATGTTGGTGGGTCCAACACAGTCAACAATTCTAGTGTTAGAATGAGGGTCACCAATTTTTTATGGCTGAATGTCCTCTCGCCCCCATGCCTCAATCATTTGTTCAAGGCAGTAACTCGCACTCCCTCTCACCTATGCGTGACTTTCAAGTTGGTTACTACTCACCTCCCAGAAGTGAACACGAAATTTCGTATCTGCACCTCCGCTCTATCTGTCCCATCACCCGTCAATTTGTGAAAGCAGTCGGACTGATCCCAGGAATACAACATCTTCCATATGCATCAAGGAAGCCAAAAGCCACTCCCACAAGAGTTGTTGTATCAATAGTGGAAGAAGAAGTTCTTGCCACACTCAAAGGTCTTAAAGAAGCTATTGAGAATGGCGAGGAACCTCCAGTCTTCTGACAGGGAAAATGAGACACCCTCGTGATCTTAGGCTCAGATTCTGGTACAGGAGGAAGAGGGGAAGGCAGCGAAGGAGGTGGAGGTGGAGACGAACCAACAGACTCAGAGCCAGAACCGTCAGATTCTAAAAAATAGGAGGAGGATGAAGAAGAACAAGACATGGCTGACCAAAACCTAGAATGGATCACTCAGGGACCATTAACTCTCTCGAGTCATTTTCACAGGATGCCAAATCGTTTGGAGAGAATTCTCACAAAGTATGACCCTGATAGAGTAGTGAAGGCAGAAGATCACCTGGACAACTTCTACCTACAACTACAGACACTCGAGGTACGATACGACGATGTTGCATGCAGGCTCTTCCCATGTACCTTGGATGATTACACAACAGTATGGTATCAAAACCTTCCTATCAACTCCATCCATAACTAGGGTATGTTCAAAAGGATGTTTTTGGAAAAATTTTCTGATGACAAGACCCCAACCATGTTTGTCAAAGAGTTGGGCAACTTGAAGATGGAGGCAAAAGAAAAGGTAACAGATTTCAATCAGAGGTTTCTACGCATGTTGAACAATTTTGCAGTGGACAAAAAACCTCATGACTCCATCATTGTCGATTACTACATGTTCGCACTACCAAACAACATTGCGCAGTTCATCAAGTGAGCCGTGAAATCAACATTACTAGACAACTATGAAGAGGAAATCGATGTAGAAAAATACCTACGCACGATTGGAATCATCAAGGATGATGAACCAATGAAGGACTCTACAGATGCGAGCAGGAAGCCCCAGGCTGGGTTGAGCAAGGGTAAAGACAAGGAATAAAGTGATATTGAAATGCTTACTCGTCTTGTCAAGAAGTTGACAACAGAAGTTTTTGAGCTCAAACAATGAACAATCGTCACATTTTTGAGTAGTCGGTTTCCCAGACAAAGACAAGGAATCATGTCATGAGGTAACAATTGCTTCCTAGCTAAAAATGTTTAGAGATCCAACTCTATGTTCTAGTTAAAACAATGCGTGAACAATGAATTTTAATCATTTCATGAAGAAAGCAATGGGAAGGTTCTTTTTGGGGCTAGAAATAAGTTGTAGGATGAGTATGCAACCATATGCCAAATATAGTGATAGTTTGCAGGGCTAGCCATGAGACAGAGACGATGTCGAAGATGCTGCACTTGATGAGATGTCAAGTATTGGGCACATGATCAACATGTATTAGTTTTCGCAAGTAGTGTAGAAGACAAACACCAAGAAGCAACCTGAAAAGCAAAATGGTTGATATAATCTCAGTAGTCAAGGGGTTCCCCCTATAGTTGGGTAAATGCAATACATGCTTGAACTACTAAGGAAGGTTGATCCACCATCCATCCAAAAGCAAAAAATGCACAGAAAGCCTAGGAAGACAACGACGGACAAGAGTACATCCATGAGAAGAAAACTGTCGAACACTCTGTCGGACAACACAAACACCAGACTCACCCTAGACATCTTAGTGAGTCTACCCACTCTGGATTACAATATCATGTAATAAATGAAGAAAAATACTGTAAACATTAGTTTTTTTTATTTAGCAAAGATTCAGAGTCAACGTGATATCATGTTGCACGCAATGGGGCAAACATCTACAGATAGCACAACCTCTACCAGCAAGGGAGCAAGCACATCTCCTAGTTCATTCAAAACTATGCTCATCACACTCCGAATGGAAGAAGAAAACTCTATATTCCCTCCATTTTTTCTTTCATTCAAAAGTTTTAACTGCAATGTTCACAACTATTTGGTTGATTCTGGCACATTAGGAAACGTCATGCCATTCTCCATTCCTAAGAAGATCAATTGGCAATGGAGCAAGACATCTGTGCAGATCATACAATTCGATTGAACATGCATACCATCCATTGGTGAACTTTGGGATGTGATCATCTAACTATCTCATGATGACTGCATTCACCAATTCATAAACATTATTCTTATGGACATACTAGAAGCATACGGCCTACTACTCAGCAAAGACTGGTCTTGCAAGTTGAATGGATATTTTTCTACAGACTGGTCACACTTGTGGCTTTCGTACTAGCACAAAAGCAAGAAAATATAGGTGTTATCCGAGAGATACATGAGGCATAACATCACTCACATCAATGGTAAGAATGAACTGTTGGCCTTTGGAGAGCTCATGTTCAGAAACTGCCTCTTGGAAAAAATGTTGGGGTGTTATCTCGCACATCCAACTCCAACCCCACCACACATGCAATTGGGTCTCCTTCCTTTCCCAACTTATACAAATGAAATTTGTACATCACATTATAACACTAGACATCACATTATAACACTAGTACTAATAGCACTGGCAACAGCAGTAGTAGTACAAGCGCGTCGAATGGTCTGTGTACAAATGAGTTATGGGCCATGTACTTTGGAAAATCAAAGACACAGGATGGCTCTAGAGCCGGGTGTGCCTTGATCGACCCAAAACACATGAAACATTTGATTTCAAGTCGCTTTGAGTTTGAGTACACAAACAACATCGCTGAATACAAAGCACTCGTGTTGGGCTTGCAAAATTCCATTAGCCTCAACGTGGTTGCGCTTAAAGTGGTAGGTGATTCAAAAATAGTGGTACGATAAGTATGTAACACCGTACATTTTTTATCACCTCATCTACAAATTTACTAGCAAGAGGTATGGAGATTTATCTCTAACTTCCAAGAATTTAATATCATTGTTGTGCCAAGAACACGTAATACAGTTGCCAATCCTTTAGCAAACACAACTTCTAGGATGTCACAACTTAGCAATAGATTTACTGCTGAAATTTTATACAAGCCTTCTATCCTTCATAGCATAACTAATCTATGTGTATTTGACAATGATCAAAATATAGTACATTTCATGGCCAAGACTAATGTCTTTAAAGACACAGTGATTGACAAAGATGATAACGAGAAGTCACTGCAAGCTGGGCCTGACGACAAGAAAGGAAATGCCATCCCCAATGGTGTGGTATCTTTGGAAAAGCTCTATGACTTATAGCACTGCTTTTAGGGGCCAAGGAGAAAAAAAAAACACAACTCCACCATGATGTAGGAACAGATAAACCTTGGAATAGAACGAGATCTGAAATTTCTTCAATATCAGTATGTGTTGCCTGCAGTAAGAGCGACATTCCTTTGTCCACTTGTTAAAACAGTACCAATTTGTGTTTGCGCAAACATATGATAATATGAAAACTTACGACATGGGTATCATCGAACATGTCATTCCAATAAAGGAAGGGGTAAAGTTGTTTCAGTAGAAGCCGAGCAAAGTCCATCCGTCACTTAAACCCCTTATAAAAAAGGAGCTAACCAAGTTGTTGGATGCACGGATCATACATAGAGTTCGTCATTCGACATGGGTTTCCATCCTTGTTACTTTATGCAAGAAGTTCGAGGAGATCCACTTGTGCGTTGATTTCCAGAACTTGAATCGTGCCTTGGACAAAGAAAATTACCCCATGCCGTCTATGGAGCATATTTTACAGACAGTATTAGGGGCATAAATGTTTTCCTTACTTGACAAGTTTTTAGGATATAATCAAGTCTTGGTAGAGGAACCTGATTGAGTCAAAACTACCTTCCATACCAAGTGGAGTACGTTCACATATAGATGAATGCCATTTGGGCTTGTGAATGCAAGCACAACCTTTCAGTGCGCCATGGACATCACCTTCCATGGACTCATTGGATAGAGCATAGTGGTGTACCTTGATGGCGTGACTGTGTTTTCCAGAAAACAACCAATCTACCTACGCCACCTGAAGAAAATATTTGAGCGATGCTAGAAATATGTGATTTCCTTGAATCCGAAAAGGAGCGTATTTTAGTGTCCGAGGGGAAACTCCTTGGGAAAATCATTTCCAGAAGCGGGATCAACGTTGATCCGGATCCGGTTCGAACCGTTACATAGATCCCTCACCCAGCCAACAAGAAAGCAATGTAATCCTTCTTGGGAAAGATAAACTTCCTCTAGAAGTTCATCTCAAACTATTTGTAGATAGTAAAATTAATGCAAGATATGATCAAGAAGGATGTAGTCTAGAACTACAGAAAGAGGGAAAAGAAAGAATTCTCATGTATTAAGTAGGCTATAGCAGAAGTGCTTGCACTTTACAACCCAGATTTCAACAAAGATTTCTTGTTATACACCTTTGCCTCCGACAAATCACTTGCTGCAGTACTCACTCAGAAGGATGATCTAAATGAGGAATGTCTAATCTCCTTCATGAGCGAAAGCATTTAGGTACCCGAAATCAAATACCCCGTCATTAAAAAACAAGCATATGTAGTATAAAAGGCGGTGAAACACTTCAGACCCTACTTGCTTAAGAAAAATTGCAAAGTCTATGTCCCTCACCCAGTAGTCTACTCATTGTTAGTACAATAAGGGATGGGTGAACAATGTGCAAACTAGATGACATGCTTGCAAGAGTATGATCTTCACATTAAGCCATTTCACATTATCAAGGTTCATGGTCTCTGCAAACTCACAGCTGAGGCCGTCCATGCATAGGAGGAGGAAGAAGAGCTCACTAGTTGGGAGAAAGAAATCGAGATGTATGATCTAGAGAAAGCACCACCCACTGCATGCAAAAACTCTTGGTACGAAGATGTGTGCAAGTACCTTGAGAATGGAGCCATACCCTCTCACTTCTCTATGAGAGAAAAGAGGGAACTGCGCCTCAAAGCTTTAGCCTATCAGTTGGTGCATGGAGTTCTTTACAAAAAGCACAGTAATGGAATCTTGCTCTGGTGCCTAGAGGCACATGAATCAAAGAAGGTTTTTCATGATGTACATGATGGACCAACCAGGGGCGACTTCACACAAAACACCACTGCCACAAAGTTATGTGAGATGGCTTCTACTGGCCCACATTTTTAAAGAATGCACATGCCTACGCCCGCAAGTTCCCGGTCTCTCAACAATCTGCCAGTAGAAAACGAAGGTCAGTAGCCCCGCTACACCCCATTGGATTGAGTGGACCATTCCAACAATGGGGCCTCGACATCATCAAGGAAATTTTCCCACATTTTTTAAAACAAAACCACTACATTTTGACAACAACTAATTACCTCAAGTGGTGGACAGAAGTAGTGTTGCTAAAGCAAGTGAACGACCAGGAATTCATCAGCTTCCTTCAACGGAACATAATCTAAAACTTTGGCATCCCCGTGTCACTTTTGTTTGATAATGCAACTTACTTTTCATCTTTGAAGCTTTATGATTTTGCATTGCAATAAGGTATTGTGTTGAAACACTCATCTAACTACTACCCACAAGGAAATGGACTTGCAGAATCCACGAACAAAAAACTTATCCACATAATCAAAAATACCATTTACTCTGAGCAACGTAACTGACACTTTGCCTTAACGAATGCCTTATGGGCTGACATCATAACACCCAAACCCTCTCTGAATACTTTTCCATAATTCTTGGTCTATGGGGAAAAAGTCATCCTATCACCCAACATCTACTTACATGTGCTTCAGTTATCTGAATAATCCCAAGGCAAGCATTGTCTCCTAGTTGAGCGTAGGACGGATACACTTCAAAAACTGCAGGAAGAAAGGATGAAAGCAAAAGAAAAATTTACACTCCACTAGAACCGTATCAAAAGATGGTTCGATAAGAAGTGTACAGGGAACGCTAACTTCGAGGTTGGTGACTTAGCCTTGAAATGGGATAAACCCCATGAAGACAAAGGAAAGCATAGAAAGTTCTAGTCCCTATGGATTGGTCCATACACTATACATGACAAGCTTGCCACACACACATACCATCTACAATCACTTTATGGGAGGATTGAAAACATTCTTGTCAACGGCCAACATCCCAAACATTATTTTGAGTAAGCCAGTTCCATGCCCCGCGCCATGTACATTGTCTATTTACTACTTGTTGTTTTGCTTTTTCGATTTTCTTAATATTTTTGTTTTGTTTAGTTTTGTTTGTTTAGTATCCTTCTATTTTTGGTTTTCTCAATAAGTGTTGCCCTTTACTGAGTTCTCGCTTTTGAATGAGTATGTGGCTAAGATCTAAAGAGTCTCGTGACACTGCAGCACTTGGCCAGTCCTGCGTCCATCTTCTCTATGGTTGGTTATAAACTTTGGCTGATGAAGCCTTGACGGAAAATACGAGCCATCTGCAAGGGAAGATTAGGTCCAACTATGAACCTATGCCCACACTGGGAAACCCCATGCCTGCACTCAACCTTCTGGTTTGTGTGTTAAAGCTCATCCAACTAGTAGAAACTTAGAAGGGGAAAATCTAAACGAGCAAACCTATGTCAAAGGTCTTAGATGCTTCTTTGAAGGAACAACCTCTTCTTCTCTCAATAAGTCACGATCCTTCTTCTACCCCAAAAACAAATAAGTGCTGACGTACAGTCCTCTTATATAATATATAATATATATATATATATATATATATATATATATATATATATATATAATATATATATATATATAATATATATATATAAGGAAAAAGAAGAGAAAGGCTTCCTGTGCAGAGAGGTGAAGCATGCAAGTCCATTGGGGTACTCACCGGGCTCGTTGGCAGTGGAGCAATGTGGGTGTTCATGCATGACTCAATCAGGGTACTATCTAGGCCTGCTGGTAGTGAAGTAACACCAGAGATGAAAACTTATCCTCTGAAGTTTTTTAACTCATGAGCCAAGCTACCCTTCTCAATTTCAAAACACTGTGGTCAAGCTGAAACTTGTTGTTATGTTTGACTGAGTTGGCGAAAGGTGAACCATGTCTGTCCATGGGGTAAGTGTGGAAGTCGAAGTAACTCTCACAATGATTCAATACTCATTGAAATAGCAAGGCCCTGTGCTATCAATGTGCCAAAACAGAGAATCTAGAGTTCAACCACTGTGTCACCAAGTGTTGTAGTGGCTACAACACCCTCAAAAGTTTGGCCTGCATCCAATTTTAAAGCCTCCCTTAGGTTTTTCCTTGATTTTTTCAAGCACTTAGGCTCATCCCTTGAGCCCACGTTGAGTCTTTGCACCCTCCTCACTTGACCATTCATCAGACATATTTTTTCATGTTGCTCAAAATTTCATGCTTGTAGTCATGTCCTAGCCATCCACAAGGTCCAACTTTTTGTGTACAAGTTTTTTCCACTATGTAAACATCCATCGCACTCACACATGAAGTTGTATGCATTGTTACGCAAGCGTCTTCACGGTCGTTCAATGATCTATCACAAGTATCGCGCTTGTTGCTCACACCATCAGTTAGTCACACTGAGTGTATGTTGTCTTGATGGTTTGAGGTGTCTTGTCTTCAAGTCATGTTGAGTGTGTGTTCGTGAGGTTATGCATGTACGAAGTCAGTCGTTCATGTACTTGGTCATTTTTTTGAAACTTTGTCAATTGAACCATCCTCCAACATTCGGACATCCGCTAAGTTGTGTTGCGTAGTTGCAACTCTCAGTGATCATGTACTATAGCCCAAAATTACACAGAGCTTGAGGATGTATCCCAGCAGTTTGCACTGTACAATCCTATAATCAACTCGACCAACTGTCACCTAGAACAACAAATAATTTTCCCAGTAATCCATCTCAATCTGCACTACCCGCAAGCACATCAATTGAGCCTCCAGCTGGTCAATGAGAGAGTTTGACAAGGAAGTGACCCCTGGCCTCACTCCAAAACGTTTCCTAGAAGCTGTCAAGCATGCCCTTTTACGCTAACTAAAGAAACTATGTAGACATGCCAGACAGACACCCTATGTCCATCACTGGACTGCCCTCGAAAATTGCACAGTTTTTCTAGCCACTCACCCAGTCAGTTGGCTTAGTGCTCACCTGTAAAACTACACAATTTTCATGAGCAATCCAGCAGGCTAGTCTCCTAGCTCTACGCAATTTTTCCAATAGCCTCCCACAACCCCCTGTCATCTCCCCAAATAATTTGTGCCATTTTTGTGAGCAACCTCTAACAACATGATGTCAGCTCCCTGAAGAAATTGCGTAGTTTTTGCTGCCAGTATCCCCCTGTTTCCTGCACTGTCTCCGTGAAATAATTGCGCAGATCTCCCCTCCACCCAAGTCACATCCCGCGGACAATCACTGTCGATCGGGATTGCTCATGTAAGCCTCCTAGTGCCCTCTACGCAATTTTCATGAACAGTGCCCAGAGCTCACATCCTAACTTGTAATCTGCCTTGCGTAGTTGTAGAGCCTTGTCCTCCCTCTCGTTAGCTGCATCTAAAAGCAAAAGATAGTGCATCATGGTACACTAGGATATTTCTGTATTTCATGTCATCTTGTCATGAGTGATTACAGATATAGGTATATGGATGAGACATGGCACAGCGATGAACAAAATGAACAAGGAGCGCATGCAAGGAGACCTTTTCATGAACAAACGAACAGGTGAAGCATGCCAAAGTACAAGTGAAGGAGCGACATGAACATGAAACATCAAGTGAATACCAAGACCATTGAAGAGTCTCCACAGCTTTTTATGCAGAGGTGAAGCTCTGATACACCAAGAACACATCCATCACTCAGTAGCACTGCAGCTCGACATGCACATGACCAATAGGATGAACATACCAACTCTCTTGTGTCGAGTCATGTCACGAGTCATTTCGGCCACATCACTATCGTGGGCCATACTGTTACTCAATGTAATGTAATGTGGAAGTCCAAGAGACCCACATGTAAGTATGAATTATCATGTAGAGTTGAAGAGTCATGTAAGTCAAACAGTCATGAGGGAAGTCGAATAACCACAAGGGCCATTTTTACCCTTGGCTATAAATACCCTTCATTTGTACATGCAAAGGACTTTTCACCTTGTATCCTCCCACATAGCCTTGAGAGTCTGTAATCTTTTCTTTGAGGAGCGAGTGCTGGCTCCAACGACCCACTATCGAGGTTAGTGATGTATGGTGTACTGATGTATCTTAGAACTTTTGCTTAATTAAGAAGCCCGATAACATGCCAACACATTTTCACACATGTATTATATTTGTTTGTAAGACTATTCTTTGGACACTTGCAATGCATGTTGCTTTAACCTATATTAAGACAGTCAAACTATTCTGGTTGTTCTAATACATATGCTTACAAAATTGTGTTGTATAAGTTGTTAACATTGTCTCGCCCGTGTGGGCTATCCTACCAGACAATCGACATAATCATCCTCATAAACTTGTTATAACAACCATCACACTCATACGGACTACTGCGTTGGGTGTTATACATGCTACCCATTCACTGTGTGTTTGTGATTGCCGCATCCATGTGGACTACTGTGCTGGAAGTTGTGCATGTCCTGTTGTGTTGTGTGTCTCTGATAGAGTTGGGACTATTCCATTTTGGCTTGAGACTCACTTCCACCATCTCCCTCTACGGTGAAAGGACCTTGACACAAGTAACACTAAGCACTCACGAGGCAGACAAACCTCATTGTTCAAAGACAAAAGACATCACTCTCATGTGTTAACAAACAAGAGCTAAGGAAAACTTTTAAGATAATGGCAACCGAGCCGTCATACCAGATGAGACTCCTACACAAAACAGTGTGAGGTTTAGTTGGGACTTCATACCGAGGAGATCCCCTTAAGGTTGGTGAGTCTAGCATCATCAACACTTTTGTAGACGGTTCCAAATCTTGGTGTAGGATAAAAATTGTTAATGTGCCTTGTGCAAATGGCTCAAGATCTCGGTGCACGATAAAAGAGGTCAATGTGTCTCGCGCACAATGTTTGCTATAGAATAAAATTTATTAAAATGCATCATTCTTAAAGAAGACATTTGGTTGTACATCAACTTAGATCCTAAGGAACAATTGATTTGCAAAAGAGTCACGATGAATGATAAAAATTTATTAACAACACATTTGGTTATACACCAACTTGGTTTAATGGTTTAATGGATGGAAGATTTGGAGAGGATTTGCTATGAATAATAATGCTCACATTATAATGGCAACAATTTTAATGTCCCTAATACATACAATTCCATAGATCAATTCGGTGCACATAAAATTATTAAGATGGGTCAAAAAGTGGCCAAAGTAACTTACATTATTACTTAAAAAAATCAGTTTCTTTACACGGTCAATAATTTTAATACATCTGATTCGATAGATCAAATCATTGCATATAAAATTCTTGAAAGGGGTGAAAGGGACCAATATCACTTTACATTATTGCTCAATACCATATCTACTAAGAAAAAAAAAACCCAATGAATTAATCTAAATTATTAGAGTGGCAGAGACTCATGCATATGGTTATGATCCATAAGCTATTCCAACTCCCAACACGAACCTACTAATTATTTAAATGACAAAATTTTAGATAAACATGACCTTGTTATAGAGTTAAAAATTAATAATTTACAGTGATAGTTTGAATAACATGTACTAAAGCTCCAAATTCTTACTTGGACAAATGATAATAAAACATATTCTTCTCTAAAGGGTTATTGCTCTATTGTTCATGTTTTTCTCTGTTGCATTTTAATTTTAAAAGTGGTATTATGTTAAGATTAATTTATATTTTTCAAGGAAAGTGCTTTAATGTTGGTGATAAAGAATCATGGAAAGCCCGATGACATGATCAGTGAAACACAAATATCTCGAGACCCCACCCAATAACAAGTCGGCCGTGAAATGGGAGTTCACAGTCTACACTTCCTGATTCGTCATTGTTAGAGCCAATAACTGTTTTTCAAAAGTATTGTAAATATTTATGATGAATTTGAAAGTATGAAAGGGATGAATCTTAAAATTTTGCTATAGATAGAATTTAAAATTTCAAATGAATATGTTGTTTTTTTTCTTTATGAATGGATTATCATGGCTCTAAATAAAATATCACATATGTATATGAAAATTTAAGAAATACTATAAAATATTGTTTTAAATTGTATGTTCTTTATTTTGATGTGTAGTTATTATTTACATTTTTTGAATTATAATAATAGAAAATGGAATTTCAAAAATGTAAATTTTTAATATGGTGATAAATCAAATATAAAATATCATAAAAATCTTTATTAGTATTTAAAAAAATCATTATTTTTTTATAAGAAATAAATAATCACTAATAATAGGGAATACAAATGGAAATAAGAATACAACTTATATTTTTAATGCCACCATATCATAGATTGGCAAAAAAAATATTGAATGTGGTTCATCAAACGCCATAGAATGCCTAAAATGAGGCAAAATTAATCTGTACCTATGGTTTCCTCACTGTATAAATTGATTCTAAAAAATTGATATTTCTTCACAATAGTTCTAAATCTTTCATTGCTAAAATAAGTAGTAAATTATATCTAGTCAACCTTCACCATCTATTGTGTATGACCAACTTAACACAAATACACTAAACAACTTAAATCTAATACAAAGACAATTATCATTTCAAACCAAAATACAACTTTTCCAATTCATCAATTCCAATTTAACAATCTTATTGATTTTCCTTTACACTTTCTAGAACAATTACTAGTCATTTTTTTGGATACCGAAACTCCATGCTTAAATCAAAATTGTTCCGAAAATAAAATGACAATCCTAAAGTATCCATAAATTCAATAATAACTATTTTGATTTCCATAACATTTAAATTTAAAGAATATGAACCCAATTGCAAGTGTATAAAGTGATATTTGCTAAATCTTGTTTTAGCGGGTTGTTTGATCTTATATTAAAAAGATACATAATTGTGTATTAATTTCCAAAAGTCTTACCTATTTAAACGTTATAATTTTCAATATACATAGATAAAGTTGAAGACAAAGAAACTATGGATTTTGAAAAACATGAAGTACACTCTTATTTCTCAAAACAAGTACAATTTTATGTTTTATTACTTTATCCATATATATTTTATCCAAATGTTTTGCGTTTATTTTATTTTTTAATTTTTTCGATTAACTTAAATATTTCGTATTTTATTTCCATTTTTAAATTTTTTAAATTTTTTAAATATTTTTTTTACTCTTAACCACGTCATTTAGGTTCTGAATGGGTTTTACACGGCCGGAGCTGTCATCAAGTCCTACGGAATGGGTCAACGTTGCATATATTGAACATAACTTTGTCGAAGTTGACCATTAAGGGTAATTTCAAATTATTAAGTATTTTTTTAATTATCTTGAAATTTTGTAAA
>APFE030747132.1:0-11051 GCA_000404065.3 Pinus taeda
TGCATTTAGAAAGGGTCGTAAAATTTTGTATAAGACTTAACAGACTGAAGTTTGCACTATTGTGCTTCAGCCTCTATTCTTTTATGAAACTCGACCAGCTGCTTTTATTTAAATGAAGAAAGTTTCTTAATTCAATTGTGCACTACTGTCGTTGATTTGAGGAATGTTGATGCATCTAAGTGAAAGCCATACGTAGCGATTTATATCGGGAGTGACTTACTATTCAACTGGTATTTTTATCTTTTGTATAGATTCATTTTGAATATATTATCTCGCTGTGTATTTATTCTTGCTACTGTTAATTGTATGCATGCATAATGACAGGAAATCTTACTCATACCACTATTGGATGTTTAGATAATATGCCTTACTATTCATCATGTATGCGTTAATAGTATGAATGTTTAAAGTTTTAGTAGTATTATTTTGATCGCCGTGCTTAACTATTTAGGTGCAGCCATTTGAAATGATTTAATATCTATGTCCATATAAATTCAGTCATCTATATAATTGTATTGTTTGGATATAGAACATCAAAAGCTACGCTTTAGATGTTCCAATAGATTCCCGGGATAGTTTTATTGCATTTCTATCAATAGTTTTAGATATTCATTCATCATTTACCGTTATCAGCAAAGTGTTCATTCATCCCATTCATCTATTGCTGGGAAACTGGTCCCATTATCCCCAGTCGGAGCCACTACACCAAACGGAAAAGGAGCTGCACTAAGGTCCGGACCGGGTGGTTTCCCCCAATGTTGGTGCAACGATTTTCGAAGCATCAACACCTCCTCACATGCAACCTGTCACCTTTCACCTTCCTTTGATCCTAATTTCCATTACTTTCATAAATAAATGTGCCAAAATATGTTTTTGCCTCTTTAATGCCTTATTCATTGCCTTTTTCAATTTTCTTAACCATAAACAACCAAATGAGCACCCACTAGGATGTCCTTCCCACCATTCATCTTTGAATACGTGTCCCATCATTCATGGTATTTATATTTTTTTACATGGAATTTTCACTAGGGCTATTATAGAACCCTCCCGCTTGGGGGAACAATGTCCTCGGTGTTTAATGACACCTATAATGAACACAACTACTAAAAACAAAACATACTACCCATGGAGATTTATAACACAACTCATTGTAGTATTTACAATGAAATACCTGCTCAACATCAAAACATTAGGACAACATGACAACATACTGCATAATGGATCTTTATACCATAGCTCATTACGATATTTACAATAACCACATATAAATATATACACATATGCACATTTTCTCAACGAGAAATTAAAATAATATGATGCCTACATCTACAACAAGGGATTCTAGAGGCTCACACCTCCACCATCAAAGTAATACCAGGATCCACCTCCTTCCCAGGAATTCCATAATCCACTGCAAAGTTAAATCTGCACCGAACATCCAATGCTATAATCCAAAGCCACTTGTCCTCTTAGTGAATAGTTTCTGACTCATTATTCCAAGGCACACCCCCAATGTGCATATGATTCTATTTGGCAATGCTAGTGACCAAAAAAATTCATCCGCGACCTTCCCTTATCTGGTACACTGTTACTTGGGAATCTTGTCACCCCTTCCATGTAGTCACTCACCTTCCAAGCTCTATTGGCACCCCCATCGCATGCAATCCATCCCTTGGCAAGGCTTCCTCACAATGGATGATACAAAAACCAAGGGATATACCTGCCTCCACACATCATACTGGTCATAGCATGCTCATGGAAATCAGTAGACACTATTGGGTACTAGTGTCCCATAATGGCCCTACTCCTGAATACTTTACTAGCATGCTGTCGCATGTTCCAATTTCTTTTGTTGTTACTGCCAATTCTTATAGTCAATTTCAATCACCCAACATAGAATTTCATGCATTCCTATAACAAACACATAACTTCCATTAGATTTGAAATAAATTGAAATAAATTCACATCATACCTCATTGGTAGCTCATCAATAATGTACATTTGCAATGTTGTTCATTTCTTGTCACAACAAATCAAACTAGCATATTTGACCAAATCAACATATATAAAGATATCACTTCAAGTTAGATCAAACATAACCATCATAGATCAAAATCAACAATCAAATGTAATGATCATAAATGAAAATCATAGATCACATATAATCATCATATACCATAGTCATAAATCTCATGCACAATAAAATTGAAATAAAATAACGATACCTATCCTTCATCGATCCTTACTTCTACCTTTGCTCTTTTCTATAGACATCGGATCGGTTGCCACACCCAACAAACACCAAGTTCTCCTCTACCAGGTGCACATACGGATAGTGTGCATCAAATACATACAACCATGCCTAACACACAACACCATGCAATACATGCACCTATGCCTGACTTACAACACATACACCTACAACCAGTGTAAAACACAGTGCATCCATATATACTTGATGTATAATACCACCCAATACATGTACCTACACAGAGTACAACACAATGAGTACACACATTGCAATGCCACGACTACATGATCCGCATGCATAATACCGCATGCCCATAACACATCATGGATAGTATGCATACAATACCACACGTACACTAGTACCATATGTACAACATGTATACCATACCACCAGTACATTTTACTAGTTGCACAATGTGTGTGCAACATCACATGTACATGGCACCACCTACATAATGTGTACACAATGCCACATGTACACTACACCACTATACAATGCGTATACAATACCACATGCACACAATACCATACACAAAACATGTATGCAACATCACATGTACACAGAGCCACATGCCCGACATGTACATATCACCACATGCACACAAAGCTACTTGTATAATATCTAACAACACTACACACACACAACACCACTTGTACAATCATGCACACTACACCATATGTACATGGTACCAATATACCACATGCACGAACCACCACTTGTACATAACACAACATATCCGACATGTACATAACATCATCTGTACACAACACTGCATATCCAATACATGTACAAAACCATATGCATACAACAACACATATCCATCATGCACATAGTATAATATGTACACAACACTATATATCCAACATGTACATAGAACCATATATACCTAACACTAAATATGCAACATTCATACAAACGTATTTGTACTAACACCTAGTGCATAACATCACATAAACAACATGTACACACACTATATATGAACAACACCACATGCGTACAACATCACAGATGCAACATGTACAACATATACAACATATGCATAACAATAGTACCACACATCCAAAACCACACTGTCCTTACCAAGAAACCTTCCTTCCGGTGTCTTACCCATGCTTGTCCCAACATGTTGCAGACCATACTTCTTTAATTTTGCTGATGTATCCATTGGTATAACCCGTCCATAACATAAACATAGGTATAATAAAAGGATATAATATCAATTCTTATCCACATGATACTGACCTCGTATATTTTTGATGACTACTCTTCCCAATTGATTCCATGTAAGACCAGGAGCCTTTTCATGTTGTTCTCTTGCTTAAGCAATCATTCCTCCACAAGAATGATCCCTGACAACCCTGTCAAATAGCAACATAGATACATGCATACATACATACATATAGAAACGTTAGCATAAAAAAATCATGATCTTGTGAGACAATGACAGACATACATACATACATACATACATACATGTATACATATATAAAGATCAACATAATAATTACCATAAAAAAATTACCAGATAACATGAGGTCAAGGTTAAGAGAACTTCCTTTATTCATACAGAAGATTGAGAACAATAGCTCCCAACATAGTTAAGGAATATGACACTTTAGATCTATTTACTTTACATTTTCTGGTTACCTTTCTCATGTCTGCACTAATTCTGTCCATTTACCACAATGGACCCAACTAGTCCAACCGACTGCCATAGCCTTACCTTCCCCTAGGCTTACTCATACACCGAGCTTCATCCATGTCTTACATTACCTGTTGAGTACCACACAACTCTCCTTGAGCTACATTAACTTTCCTCTTTCCCAACCAATTCCTCAGACTTAAAACATAAAAGACAAGTCACAAAACAAAAAAGAAGAGGATTATGAAAACCAAAAGAAATATGGCACTGCAACGAAGTCACATAGCTATTCACCAGACACAATCAAACCTACAAATTAAGCACAACAATCACAAAATACCAAAAGCACAAGACTAACAACAAACACCATGACTCGATCCTCATGGTTCCCAGGGAAACTCAAATAGAGTCATCTTCAAGATTTCACGACAACCTATCTTGCCATGCAACTCCCTGCGTCATGCTTCCATAAACACATAACTATCAATGTATAATTAAGCATAATAATACACCAATTACCTCATCTCATTGTTCCAAGCATGCTTCTTGCAATTGAACACATCCACACCATCTCTTAAGGTGATCCAATCCTTTGACAGATCCACCTGTAACTAAAGACTAGCTAAAATACCTGTTAAGTACATGTTCATGAATCTAGCACATATCCACATAATGTAAAACAAAATAAATGTTACGAAGACTTCCTGTGTGTAAAGCACTCGTTTTTTTGAAATTAGGGTTTCCAAACATAGCCAAACGAATTCTTGCCCAATTCCTTTCTTTTACCTTTTTACCTTGCTGAAATCAAGGCTTACGATATGTTGTCACACCACCCAACTGTTAGTTATATAGACACATCAACTATTACCTTGTCATGCTAATACCAAGGATGTTACCCTACAACTGTCCACACATGTCAACGACATGTTCCAAATATCAATACAATCATATCCATCAATTCGAAACCAATCATTACCAAGACTAACAAATCATGTCATAATCCATAATCAACTCACAATCATTAGACATAATGCTACAACTATCAATTGCATTCAAGTACATATCAATTGTCTCAACATAGATATGTTAGTACAATCATCTTAAAACAAAATAATTTGAACACATACTCATATTAAGAAATTCATCAATCATTCAACCATTTGCAAACATACAATGTTAAATAAATCAACTAGGCACCAAACACTCAAACACCAAATAGACATCATAATCAAACAACCAAGCACCAAATATACGTAATAAAAAAACACATACCTTAATTTATATTAGGGGAGGCTATCTTGTCTATACAATCAAGCTAGTTAGCATAATATAACTTCACAACATATCAATTCAAACATAAATCATGATATCCATAACAGTAACCAAGTACTATGTTCACATCATAAGCTCATAATCATTTTTCTATTCATGCATAATAATCACATATGTATGATTAGTCTAAATTAGTACGACACCATATCAAAATACGTTATCTCATACCTGAGTATTGCAACCATAACCATCTATATAGGTCAAACGAGGTTAACATAATACATATAACATCAATATCTTCAATTCAATGAAATAACCATCACAAATATAACCAATCCAAATTACAACATCAAGATATCAATGAATTAACTCTAATCATCAAGTTAATAGCATATAACAACAATAAGCTATATATCATGCTCATCAACAACATAAAACTGAATCGTCAAGCTAAATGTCATATAACAATCAACAAATTAACCTATAACACATGCATCAACAACATATAGCATAATCATTGGGTTATCTAATATAAAACAAGAATAGCAATGCATACAACTACAGGTTACTATCATTATTGACTATTTGACACATGTGCATATAACTACACTAATCAACCAACATCTATCATGAATGCAACCATAATATCAAATACATGTTCATAAGCCGAATATATATAACCCTAATGCATATAATAATCCTTAACTTACATACCTTCATGCCAAACATACGCTACCTGTATGACGATCTGCTCTTATCCCAAAGTCTAATGCTACAACCTCATTATGATGATCTGCATCTCTTACTCTATCTCACCCAACATATTAGCACCATAACATCTTATAGAACTATGATGACCTAAATTACATAAAATGACTTCACGAGGCACATTTTACCCGTTGTACATGCATAATCATAACAAAGAACATACACGCATAACAACTGCATATACACACATAAAAGATGAGTACCAAACCATATACACATAATTCTAACTAGAGTATATTCATGAGTGCATGACCATATTAGCTACACAAACCATGACCTCATGGATGAAGATAACCATTACTCCATTGTACGCATTTCCACATGCAATCATCAACATGCATAAGCAATGGACAATCAACTACACATACACATAAACACATGCAGTCGAGCATAAGTGATTAATTCTTGTAATCAACCTACAAGGCTGATGCATATAATCCAAAATATTCAAAAATGTAACCTAACATAAGAGGATGTAAGTAGGTGACATGAATTCAACATGTAAGAGACATATAATCCATACGCAACTAGTCACATACTCATGACCAACACATTTCACGAAATCAACATCAAACTCTCCATGGCAACCATACTACAACCATAATAAATCATCAAGCCAATGAAACAAGCACATGAAATGAAAGTGTAAGAGACACACATGCAATTGACATGAATGCATGACCAACACCTTCAACCCATCCAGTTTGAGAGTTCAACCATGCTCTAATACCACTCTATAAAACCCTCCTCCCACGTCCACCCAAGCAACCGGCCAACTGGGGTAAACATGTTACGAGATGCCACTATGACAAGATTCAACCTCCTTGATGACTTTAAGGAAATGTAATCAATGAAACATCACATTTAGTCATCCAACTTCATCCAAATAACCTTCAGGGGACAAGTTAGCCACTAAGATCGCCTATCCTTTGGTCCCACGGTTGTTGGACAGACATAGGGGCAGGGCAATGCTCCCTAGACACTCCCCACGTGAGTTACTTTCATGACGAATTCTCCCCAAACACTGCTTAGGCACTTTATAATGCTTCCCAGACACTACCCAAGTGAGTTCGTCTCGGCAATAATGCTAGCATTTCGAGATTTGAGCAATCTTTTTCGACCCAGAGCCCGGGACACTACCCAAAATGGAATGATCACTTAGAATGAGTAAGGATGCAAGGAAAAAATGATGCAAAAGCAATAATATGAATAAGATCATCACCAGAACCCTACTAGCCATGACGGGCATTTCGTCAAACATATCATCAACATGTAACCTACATGTGTAAATAAGAGAATTAGGTGTAGGGATGTCATACTTATTTGAGAATCACTATGAACCATTGTTCCCTCATTCCTTTTGCTGCATTATCCTCCATTAACTCATAAATACATTATCCATTCATATTCAAGTAAAAACATGCTGAGATCCATACGTAGTTGTTTTCATGAATGTGCATATAACCAACATAATAGGAACATAAATACAATAAACATATTAGTCATCAAATCCATAAATACATCAATACCTTTACACATGAAAATCAAGGGAATGGATTTTCCATTAATGAATGAAATGGACCAACCATAGATGGGACTACCAAATTCCACCCGACCATAGAATGGCCGAGCCAAATATCTCTTCAGCCATTCATCTCTGTGCCATATTCCAAGCATGAATGTGGGATCTCATAGAACACATCAATCAAAACTCATCTAGTGCTTATAGAGGCCATCCACCTTAACCCATCAAATAGATATTCCAACTCATGGTTGGACATCACCAAAACCATCATCAAATTAGTCTCCATCGAAGCCTTCCAGGGCTTCCAAAACATTTTTCCAACCAAGACTTCCAAAAATAGTAACTCAACCCACATCTTATACATGGCTTCTAGAGCGTTTGTCCAACCAAGGCTTCCAGGACTAGTAACTCAACCCACCAAGGGATTCTAAAGAGTTTTTGAAAGCAGGGCTTCCAGGACTAGTAACTCAACCCAAACTATGGAAACATGAGAACCAACCAAAAGAAGGCAGAAGGAAATCCCACAATCACCATGGCTATCTAGGAAATGGGAAGGCTAGGAAATCCACTGTCAATCTTGGCTATCCTCCATGACAATGATAGATCATAACCAAGAAACCACTTGCATGTTCCATGCATGCCAAAACTAGTGAAGAAATCATACATGCAACTCGACATCTTTAACCAAATTTCATGTAGCTACTAATGTTGATGCATTCTTGCGTTTTCCCGCTTTTACTTTAACTTCTTGCTCCAAGAATCCAAGTATGCCACACCCACCAAGAGTGCTCCAAGAAAACGCTAAGTATCCAAGAGTATGAGAGAGAGAGAATAATGAGAGAGCTCCAAAACTGAACAGGCAAAAGGTTAACATTAAAAGGTAGAAGTTTCCTAATTGATCCTCATAATCCTTTTTATTAATGAGGCCTCTATTTTCTTCATTTTCAATTTTTTTCCTTCAATTTCCTCGTCGCATGCAACCTGTGACCTTTCACCTTCCCTTTCTCCTAATTTCCACTATTTTCATAAATAGTTGTGCCAAAATACCTTTTTTCCTCTTTAATGCCTTAGCCATTGCCTTTGCCAATTTACTTAACCATAAACAACCAAAAATACACCTACTGGGATGTCCTGCCCACCATTCAGCTTGGAATACATGTCCCATCATCCATGGTATTTATATATTTTTACATGGAATTTTCACCAGGGTTGTTACAACCTTCTAGTGGAAAACAAACAAACCTTGACCTTTTCGTGGAACAAGGAGAGAGAGATTTGATGCTACATACCTAGCTTTTAGATTTTCAATTGCAGATGATTTGTGATGATGCTATATGTTTAAATATTAAATGTCATTGAGTTTTGGTTGTCCACTTTTGAGTCCTTGATTGGAAATCTATCAAGGTTTAGGATTAAGTATCAACTTTGATGTATCATTTTTTCTTTGGCATCCCTTACATCATATTTATGGATGCGTTTTCCATATTCATGTGCTGGTATGCTTATTTGAGATTGTCGGTATATATGTTACAAAAAAAAATAAAAAAAAATTGCATTTTGTTTTCCATAAATTGTTGAATTTTTCTAATTTTTTCACCACTATTGCTGAGAATATGTATTCTATAACCTCGCCAATTTTCACTAGTGCCAATTTTTCACAATGATCCTAATAGTTCCTTACCAAATGACTAGTATTCCATAGATAATGCTTAGATAGTTATCTGTGAGCTTTGCAGTAAGGATCACATGACAATCTAGAATAAGCATTTAATGATTATCGAAGAACATGAGGATAATTATCATCAAATATTTCATTAACTCAATAGGATGTTATCAGATACCTTGACTTCCTAAAATTTTTGTTGAACTTCATGAACAAGCTGCATTGTATTGGTTTGGGCTACAAAAATCACTGTATGACCTATTGGCTAGCAAATTCACACAGATTTTGCAAAAGCCTTATGGGAAGCACCAAAATATGCCATAAATTGTGCTATGGGCAGTGAAGGAATCAAAGGTTTTGTAAATTAGGTTAAGAAATAGTATCATTCTCATAGCCATAAGCTAGTCTTCATGTTTCGAAAATTTATATGAAGGTTTTGGTCTCTTTCTTCTTATTTATAGAGAGTAATCGCTTATTGCTAGAGTAAGGGAATGAATTTATAGAGATCATTTAGAATCATCAATTTTCGCTTGATCAAGTATCAATCATATGGTGGAGAAAGTGGTAGCTAAATATAGGAGGACTTCTTAATCACCTTGTTTCTTAGATTGATACATTTGATCAAATTGAAAACGAAAATTGTCGACGTCGATGGTCTTCTTTCTCAGCAGGTTTAACTCAACATGCATAATTTTTAAGAGATATGAGAAGAGTTGATTTCACCCTTGAAAATAGTTCTTCACAAGTGAAGAATGTCATTGGGTAGATGGTAGTTATTTGAATTTTCACTCTACGAGAACCCTTTTTGCAGTGGTTTTTCATTTTGACACATTGGATGAGGCAAAAATTTGAGAGTGCAAAAATTTGAGAATTCCACCCAAAAAAAAATAATGCAAATCCCTTTCTGCAATTGATAGATGCAGGTTTAAGATAAATGCATGCTGGTTTTCTTTCAGGTTTTCTTTTTTTATTAATTTTTTAGATTCACTTTGACAGTAGAGATCAAAGGCCAACTTTTAGTCAATTTTAATTGATATGCATGACACATGTGACACATGTCACCACACTAGGTTGTATAATGTGCTTCTCAACACAAACATGCGACCGAAAGGGAAAGGATAACACTTGATGGACTATTTAGAGGAAATAGTTGATGACATTAGGAATTAATGTTTGCATATTTTATTCTTACACCAATAAAGAAAGCGGCTCATAAACAACTTGAAGAATATCATGCACACTTACTTAAGGGATCAAGAATCATGAAAGGGGTAATTCCATCAGCATTGGCTCTTGGAGAAATAGTGAAAAATCCTAACCAAAGAGGGTAAATTACAATGGAATCTAAGAAGAGGTGATGACTACTCCTAGACAAGCAAAAGATTGCATCTTGTGTTGATGACAATGACATCTAAGCAGATATGGATTCCATTCCTAAACAAAGAAGATTACATCTTGTCTTCTATTAGGGATGCATATGAAAGAGATATGTAGAAAAATCATATAAATTTCTGATAAGTTAATGAATGGAAATTATATTATGCCAAAGATTCCCTCAACAGGCTGTAATCCCATTTGTTGGCCATAAATTGACCCTAATTACTTGGCACTAGTAAGCAGTAGACACATTTTCCAGGTGACAAGAAAACTAGTAATTCAATCTAAGTATATAAAGAGTATTCCAACCATAGATAGTTTTTCAATATAAATTTCTCCCAACAAACTTCATTTGTTTCAAATTGATAAAAACTCAAAAATAAGAATGGAAAATATTTGTGAAAGAAAATAAGGGTTGGAGTGCATTGCCATATAGAATTTGAAGTAAAAAAAAATACATGAATGGTTATAAGATAAAATTGAAATAAGATACATACTTTCTGACAAGTGTTGGTGGGGGTGAAGCGGACTTGGAGAGCATTACTTGATCCCT
>APFE030747133.1:0-13334 GCA_000404065.3 Pinus taeda
GCAAGTTAAAGAATTCTTTGTATGGGTTAAAACAGTCACCAAGGATGTGGTATCAGAAATTTGATACATTATACGGGGACTTGGCTTCACCATAAGCAAAGAAGATCACTGTGTGTATTTTAAATTAATTGGTGACCGTGTTATTTATCTGGTCTTGTATGTGGATGATATGTTGCTGGTTGGAAATGACAAAGAAATTATCTAGGATTTGAAGACCCAATGGTCCTCCAAATTCGACATGAAAGATCTTGGTGTTGCAAACTATATTTTGGGCATGAAAGAGATCGGGCAAAGAGGAAGCTCTGGTTAAACCAGAGGAAGTATGTCGAGACAATATTGCAGAGGTTTAATATGCAGGATAGTAAACCGGTGAAGGTTCCTATTCCTGTAGGTGTGTGGTTATCTGCTGAACAGTGTCCCAAGACACAAGAAGAGGAAGAGGACATGTCCCGTGTTCCATATGCAAGTGCAGTCGGTAGCTTGATGTATGCCATGGTCTGTACTAGACCAGACATTGCACATGCAGTGGGAGTATTGAGCAGGTTTATGTCAAAACCAGGGAAGGAGCACTGGACAGTAGTGAAGCGGGTTTTCAGGTATTTGCTGGCACTAGTGATTATGGTTTGTGCTACCAAGGAAGACCAGGATTGGATAGAGTGTTGGATATTCGTGGCTTTGTTGATGCAGACTGGCTGGAGATCTGGATCAGAGAAGATCTACAAGTGGGTATGTGTTTAACCTATTTGGAGGTGCAGTCAGTTGGATGAGTAAGAAACAATCTGTAGTGGCACTATCAACTACAGAGGCAGAATACATGGCAACCACTCATGCAAGCAACGAAGCAGTTTGGTTGCAGAGATTGTGTTCAAGTATGGGGTTAGTACAGGGAGCTATAAGGATAGACTGTGACAGCCAAAGTGCAATTTTCTTGGCAAAGGAACCCTGCTTATCATTCAAAGACAAAGCACATTGATGTTCAGTATCACTTTGTGAGGGATATGATAGAAGACAAAAAGGTGTTAGTGGTAAAGGTGGACACTTTGAAGAATACTGCAGATGCATTGACAAAATATGTGAACTCTGAGAAGTTCTCTTGGTGTAGAGAAACAATGGGCATTTCAGGGCTGGAAAAATGACTAAGCTCTCCTGTGGCCCCCTGTGGCAAGAAAACAACAAGTGGGAGATTGTTGGGTTGTGTTATATTCTTTCCACGACTAAGCTACGTAGTGAACTGAGGGGTTAGACGGGGGGCGGAGCCCCCCCTTCGTTGCACCGATTGCACAGCAGGGGGTTCACAGGGGGGGGGGCAGCCCCCCCTGTCCGGGGGGTTTGAGGGGGGCGGGTAGCCCCCCTCTACGGGGTTCGAGGCAACACCCCGAGAAAACAAATTTTGGACCCTATATTAGGTTGGGTGAACCTACCTATGGTTTTCGGTCCATGGTTTGGACGCGATGGTTTTTGGTCCATGGTATTGGATGCTTCGGCATGTATAAATATGTATTGTAACATTGAAAGGAATTTAATGAAAAATCAAGTTGGTAGTCTCAGTTTTGAGATCCAGTGGGAAATCTCTGTGTATATGTGTTTTATGTTTTATGCTCTCGCATTTTTATTTTTTCTGTGATTTAGAATTCGTATGCAGGTAATTTCTGTACGGGGTTAAAACCTACACACCTCCCCTGTAGTAACCAAAGAGATGGTGGTAGGCGATGCTACCTCTGGTATCATGTACAACTTATTTACCAAGGTAACAATAACATCGTGAGACCTTGACTCATACACAGCATGTCTCTTCCAAAAGTATGGTTGGCCTAATAATACATCACAAACATCAAGAGGATCAACGTCACATAATACCTCATCCGTCAAGGGCTTGATGATGTATGGAAGGTAGCACTTCTGGCTGACACGAAGATCTCGTCCTTGGTGAAGCCACGTAATGGTGTATGGTTGTGGGTGTGTTGTGGTCAGTAAGCCCAGCTGGTTCATGACCTCTACTACAATGAGGTTCTTTTGGATCCTGTTGTCGACAATGAATTGTAGCAGGGAACCCTTTACCCATATCTGGGAGTTGAAGAGGCGCTCCTTCTCCTCTAGATCTTCGAGTTCATCCTTCTAAATCTTCATGGTGGAAAGGGTGGTGTTGGGCTTTGCATCGATAATATGCTTCGCTTTGTCATTCCCCTTGTCAGGTTCTAACTCAGAGTTCGAACATGTATTTGATTCAAAAGCCTTCAGCTTGACTACTAATGACTGCTTCACCCAACACTCAATTGTTTTGTGAGTGGAGCTCTTATGGAACTCACACCACTTTCCTGTGTCCTCTTCAGCTTCATAGTGTTTTTCTTTGCTTGTGGCTTTGATAGGTTGTCTTTGGTTGTCCCTCCTTGGCTTTGTCCTTTGTTCTACGATTTTGGGGCACCTTTCCTTTCCTTCGGATTCACAGATCCAAAGTCTCTCTTT
The DNA here is from genome assembly GCA_000404065.3 of Pinus taeda. Taxonomy (NCBI): domain Eukaryota; kingdom Viridiplantae; phylum Streptophyta; class Pinopsida; order Pinales; family Pinaceae; genus Pinus; species Pinus taeda. The sequence goes on from APFE030747133.1 coordinate 2,464, forward strand.
TTCTGTTTAAGCTTATACTCGATATTGAAAGCGTATCGGTACATTGTACTGAGCAAGGATATGTCTAGGAACTCCATCTCATCTTGGATCTACCTATGTAGGTAGTCATGGTACTTGAGTTCAAAATGTTTCATAGAATCCTTGATACCCAACTTCGTGTGAAGGGTATGAAAAACATTGGTAAACTCTGGCACGTCTTGGTCCCTTGCATGCCGCAACGTGGTCCACTTTATGTATTTATCCTCATAGCTCTCAACATGGTAGTACCTCTCCTTGATGGCATCCTAGAGTAAATTACAAGTGGGTGCAGTTGAAAATAGTGAAAGTGTGCTTTCATCCTTCTCCTCACAGTAGGTTTCCCACTAGTCCTTGATGTGGGGGGAAAATTTAAGAAGAGAAAAAGTAATCTTTTCCTGGCTGGAAAAATCATGAACAAAAAAATATCCTTCTGGTGTATTTAACCATTTATCTTCAACATCTGCATCTATCTAGCCCTCAAATATGGGAATTTCAAAGTTTTCTTGTACCTTAAAAGGAGTGGAGCCTACAAAGTGGTTGTTGGATGTGGATGCACCGCCAATGGGAAACTGTTAAAGGATCTTAGCAAAGTTATCCATAATCATGTTCCTTTGTTTCTCGAGGGCCTCCTCTAGCAATATTTGGATAGGATATCTTACTCCCTCGTCTTTCTTTTCTTCCCCCATGGGGGGCCGTTAGGATTTGCAAGGCTGGGTGTTGCAAAGGTTCGACTAGTTCAAGCCCTAAGCCCTTATATCCCAACCTCATTGGGGACATGCAAAGAAAAACGGAGAAAGAGCATACCACTCTGATACCACTAATTCAAATTTAAACAGGAACTCAAAAAATTACAGATATAACCATAAATACAAGGATGTAGCAGAAATAACACTTCATTTCATTAATATCAAACACTGAAATATGCTTACAAACAAAATCGAAATAAGACTAGCTCGAGCGGTTGTAGCTTATCTCTGAGAAGAGATGTGGTAGCTACATACCTCTGAACTATGTTAAAATGAGTCTTGAGGGCCTATTTATTATTGAGAAGTAACGGAAAACCCAAAACATCCAAAAACCTAAACCTAGGAGATGAAACACCAAACTATCGGCCCCGTTGGGGTAAACTGGTACATCAACTTCTTGGGGTCGTAACTTTGGCATATTATCTCCGTTTGATGCATATGATACCTCGTTAGAAATATCTATCTGAGGATTAAAAATATTGATAAAAAAAATACAAATCTAAAAACAAATGTTTGCGCCGATGATTTTCCCAAAAAACATTATTTAGGCCTCAAAATGACTCTGGAAGTTCAAGACCCGAAAAACTGCCAAAAATAGTAAATTTTGCTACAATTAAGGGAACTGAAAAACTGAAAGAAACAACAGTGGGGTTCCAAGTGGAATAGGTGGGTGGCCACCAATATCCACCTGGATCAGGTACACACATGTGTATTGAATTCTCTTGTTGTCATTAGCATGGGTTTTTCCAGGTGTGACAGTAGTTTTCAGCCTTGCCTTTCCATTTCTAGATAGCCATGGTATGATGGGGTTTCTCTTACTTGGTTGAGCTAGATTTTCATATGGTTTTGAAAATAAGCAGGGTGGTATCAAGAGGAAACACAAGGCCTAGGAATCCATGGAGGAATCCCTAGATTGGTGAAGGTGGGATTGCCTTAAAGCTTGATTATGTATACCCTTGTTGGGCCTAGGAATCCTCGACCGATGAATGGTGGGATATATGGTAAAACATAGAGGGTGGAGAGAAACAAATTCCTCACAGTTTGGGTGGAAATATTCAGAGGCATCCATGCTTGTACAGGCCTAGTGATCCTTTGACCAGTATGTGGTGGGATTCCGGTAAATCTTGGTAGTGTATGTTTCTTGTTTGGGCCTAGGAATCCCTTGGTGTGATTGTGGTAAATCTTAGTTGTATAGATGAGGGATTGGGACTAGGAATCCCTTGGTGGATTGCAGTGAATCCTAGGGAAGCCATATTTTTTGTTGTTGTAAGTCCCACATTCGTGCTTGAAATATGGAATGGGAGCAATTGACTGAAAGAAAGGTTTGGTTCAACCAAATCTATGGCCGACTGGTACGTGGAAGTCCCTGGCTTGGTTTGATTTTTCATATGTTAATAAGAGCTCTTTCCTCTTGTATTTGATGAGTAAATGTACTTGTTATTATGTGGATTTAATGATTTTTCTATCATTTTTACTATTCTAGTTATATGTTGGTTATAAGCATGGTTAATGACAGGTTTGAGTTATGGCTCGCATCATGTTTTTTCTAGTAAATGAAATGTTAATGAATCCATGACCTAACAGATGATATTACAGTTGTTATGAAAGGGCATCAGACCTTCTTGACTATTCTCAGATAAGTATGAGACCCCTTTGTTTGGATATGTATTTATGACCTATAGATTACATGTTCATGATGTGTTTGATGGAATGTTTATCATGGCCAGGCCTTGTCAGGTTAGGTTCTTGTTCAATTTTTTCATTAGAGGCCTTGTCATCTTATTATTTATCCTTTCTGAGAGTTTGATCAAGTTCTGGTCAGAGGCCCAAGTCCTAGCCTTGAAAAGTGGCTCAAAATTTGAGGTCACTCGCACAAAACTATCTAGAAAAGTATGCAGTCACATGGATTCCCTTTCTATGCATACAACTGGAGATTTTAAATCGAATGGAGGGCTTTTCATGGGTGCAACTAGGGTCTAGTTTAGTCAAAGAGTAGGTTAACTCGGGGGATTGTCACTTGGAGTGGTTGGATAGCCCCTAGGGGTCTTGTAGCTTCTGAGGAAGGTCAGTTTTGTTTGGGTTTGTCGTTTCCACTTCATTAACTGTACCTAGGTAGTTGAATCATATCATAGTAACTCTCCATCACACATTTACCCCAATGGACCAATTAGTATGGGTAAATGTTGGAGGATGGTGTTATAGAGTGGTATCAGAACATGGTTCAAATCTTGGACTGGATGGGCGGAATGTGTTTTTCTTGTTATGTATGTATGATGATGGTCATTGTTACAGTTGTGTTGACATGAAGAATGTGATGATGTTGTTGTTGGGATATGCATGTCTTGAATGCATGTTGGATGTATATGAATTGGTTATGCATGTCAATGTCTATATGTTGTTATGCATGTATTATCATGGTTATGTTTATGCATGCATGGTAGGTCAGGCATGCATCATGGTGCTCATCATGTAGTTTGTGTCACCATGATTTTATTGGTATGTTATGATGTTGATATGTTGGTTATTGTAGAGGAGGAGGAGAAGATTATTAGAGCAAGGTTGTAGCACTAGCCCTCAGGGTAAGAGTAGATCGTCATACACGTTTGTACATTTGGAATGTAGGGTATAGCCTCCCCTGAGATACATTGAGGTATGATTTTGATTATGTCATCTATTTGGTTTATCAATATGGTATGTTTATAGGTTGTTTGAATGTTTGATTAATTGCATGATAGGAGTATGTGTTTATAAGATTGCATGAAGAAATAATCTTGTTTTAAGATGATCGTTCTAACATAATATGTGTTGAGAAAACTATTATGTATTTGAGTGTAAGTAGGTGATAGTTGTATAATTATTTCTTATGATTGTAAGTTGATTATGACATGGTTGTTAGTCTTCATAAAGGTCAATTTCAAATTAATAAATATAATGTCTTGATCTTTGAAACGTGTGACTTACATGTGTGAACAATTGCAGAGAAACATGCTTGGTATTAGCATGACAAGGTAATAGTTGATTTGCTTATATAACTAACAGTTGAGTGATGTGATAATAGATAACAAGACTCAATCGTAGCAAGGTAAAAGGTAAAAGAAAGGAATTGGGTGAAAATTCCTTTGAATATGTTTGGAAACTACAGTTCCAAACAAATGAATGCTTTGCATAAATACAAGAATTATTCTTAACCTTTATTTCGTCTGACATTATGTGGATATATGCTATATTCATAAAGATTTATTTGACAATTATAACAATTTATTTTTAGTTTTGGTTGGGTTCGTCATTGAATTGCAATCCCTTGAGAGATGATATATGTACATGTTCAGTTACAGGGTAGTGTGCTCAGTACAACAAGGTAAGGTAACCAATATATTATGTTTAATTATGCACTAACAATTATGTTTTTATGGCGGTAAGATATAGGGGATTCCATGGCAAAAGAGACTGCCATGAAATCTTGAAGAAGGCTCGGGTTGAGCTTTCCTTAGGACCATGGGGATTGATGATCCAGGTGGGTATTGGTGGCCATCCGCTAATTCCACTTGGACCCTCACCATTGTTTCTTTTAGATATTTAGTTTTCTTAATTGTAGCACAATTCACTATTTTAACATTTTTTCAAGTCCTAAACTTCCGAAGCCATTTTGAGGCCCTAAATGACGTTTTTTTTGCAATCTACCATCAACGAATTTTTTATAAGATCGCCTTTTCTGTTGTAGTCCTTGCAGATATATTTCCAATGGGGTATCATGCACATCAAATGGAGATAATATGACCAAGTCATGACCCCGGAAGTTGGCTATCCAACTAACCCCAATGAGGCCCATATACTCTTGGTGTTACATCTCCTCGAGTTATGGTTTTCTCTTATTGTTCAATAATAAAAAGGCCCTTGAGCCTCATTGTAACGTAGTTCAGAGGCATGTAGACACCACATCTCTTATCAGAGATAAGCTACCTTCACTGAGCTAGTCTCATTTCCATATTGTTTGTAAGCATAATTTACTATTCTACTTTAATGGAATGAAGTATAATTTCTATTGCATCTCTATATTTATGTTTATTTCTACACTTTTTTGTGTTCCTATTTAAATTTGGATCAGTGGTATCATAGGGGTCTGCTCTTTCTCTATTTTTCTTTGCAAGTCCCCAAAAAGGTTGGGATATAAGGAGTTAGGGCTTGAACTGGTTGAACCTTTGCAAGACCAACCTCACAAATCATGACAGCCTCCCATGGTGGTTGAAAAGAAAGAGGAGGGGGTAGGAGATCCCATCAAAATATTGCTCGAAGAAGCCCTTGAGTGAAAAAGGAACGCGATGATGGAAAAATTTTCCTTGGTCCTTCAGTGGCTACCTAGGTGTGACACATATAATAGCTAATCTAGAAACGCCACACCATTTAAGGTACAAGCTAAATTTGAAATCCCCATATTCGAGGGTCAAATAGATGCAGATGTTGTAGCTAATTGTTAAATCTGCTAGAAGGGTATTTCTTTCTTCATGATTTTTCCAGTTGGGAAAAGATTACTTTCACTCTTCTCAAATCATCCCCCCACGTCAAGGACTACTAGGAAACCTACTGCGAGTAGAAGGATGAAATTACGAACTCACTGTTTTCAGCCACTCCCACTTGGAATTCATTCCGGGACTCCATCAAGAAGTAGTACTACCCCGTCAGGAGCTATGAGGACAAATACATAAAGTGGACCATGCTATGGTAGGGAAGCGACCAAGATGTGCTGGAGTTTACCAATGTTTTTCATACCTTGCGCACGAATTTGGGCATCAAGGATTCTGAGAAACATTTGGTACTCAAGTACTGCGGCTGCCTACATAGATACATCCAAGATGAGAAGGAGTTCCTGGACATCTCCTTGCTTGCCATAGTGTACCAATATGCCATCAATATCGAGAATAATTTTAAATAGAAGAAGCGAGACTTTGGATCTACAAGTCTGGAGAATAAAGGACAAAGCCAAGGTAGGGTGACCCAAGACAACCCATCGAAGCTGCAAGAAAAGAACAACATCACGAGGTCAGAGAAGGACATAGGAAAGTGGTGTGAGTTCCACAAGAGCCCCACTCACAGCACATGTGGGTGTCGAACCAATCAATCACTGATGGCCGAGTTGAAGGCTTCAGAATCAGATGCATGTTCCGACCCTGAGTCAGAACTCGACAAGAGGAATGACAAAGGGAAGAACATCATTGACGTGGAGCCCAGTGCAACTGTTGCCACCACTAAGATCCAGAAGAATGAGCTTGAAGATCCAGAGGAGGGGTATCGTCTTTTCCATTCACAAATGTGGGTGAAGGGTTCGTCACTGCAATTCATTGTTGACAGTGGGAGCCAAAAGAACCTCATTTCAGCAGAGGTCATGAAGCAGCTGGGACTACTGACCATACCACACCCGCAATCGTACAACATTGAGTGGCTTCAACAAGGACGATATCTCTGAGTACGCCAATAGTGTCACCTTCACTTTACTATTTTTAGCATTTTTTTGGGTCCTAAACTTCTACAGCCATTTTGAGGCCCTAAACAACATTTTTTTGGTGTCCACACCTAATCCTTGTGATTGGGTGAATTAATGTAAATAGATAAATAGGAAATATGAACATTCATTGGGAGACAAACTGAACAGTCTCTCCCTCATGTATATAATGAAGACCTACCTGAAGGAATAGAACAGTAGAATCATTTTTGCCTTATGGAGTTACTGCCTAGCCTAACATGGTATCAAAGCCAACTCCTTTTTAGCTCTTTCCCTTGTAATGCCCTTGTCTGCTCTCATATACCTGCGCTTCTCCTCCATACAATTAGCTGCGCTCTCTGTTTTCCATATTCCATTTATACAGACTTGCTCCCTCCATAGTCACTGCCAGGTCTAAACACTATTTACCTACACTGTCTGGACTATCCATGAATGTTTCATAAAAAAAAAAAAGGCGTTGTGCGTTAACATACCTATCCACTCTTACGATGTCATATGCATTTTTAAAATATTCCAAACAATGTTGAGCACCACACCGTCATTGTAATTGATCTCATAGCGTCCTATCTGATCGCTCCTCACAGCACCACACTTCGGATTAATACCACGCTGCCTTAGTTGTTAATACTCCAGGTTGATACCACGTTGCCTCTGCTATTCATTACTCATGTGTAATATCGCTCAACTCTCCCACGGTTTAATTCCAAACTCTTCCACAGTTTAATATCGATTTCCGTTGTTTCTCCGGGAAGAGATTCCCATACCTTAATATACCTAATACGCCTCTACCTGAGATATAACATTGTGTCCACCATCGCTCAGACTCGAACCATACAGTGGCGCCGCTTGACCATACAGTCCCCTCATAGCACAATACCCATCTATTAAAACATGATTTCATGACCAATGTGAGTCTTGACTGTGCTTTGAAGAAAATCAAGGATACGCAGTAGTAGCGGAGCTGGCCAATGTGGCAAAAAAATTTAGTTGGCACAGTCATTAACCTCGACTATCTTCATTTTCAATGCAATGCCCATGTTGTACTACAGGCAATTGGTTTTAGAATAGCCATTGCTTAGAGGTAAACATGGTCTTCACCACTAGTTTTTTTCCTTATCAATGAATATTTCTTCGTTGCTTGATTCAAAAGATTCTACGAACATAGTAGTATGGGGAGACAGAGGTGTATTCACTGTTTTTAATATATTGTTTGTAAATACTGTCATGGGGCCCGAACCCACTTTGATACCTACTCTAATATCTCTTCCACAAAAGCACATTTTTTGCCAACATAAGTATTTTTGTACACAGATTTTTTTCTTGCAAGCAGAAGTATTTTTCTATCAGCAGAAATAATTTTTACAGAATGCATTCAATCATATCCATAGTGGGAATAGTTCTCACTGGCAAGGAGAACTATCCTGAATGGTCCCAGATGATAAAACACACCCTCAATTTCAATGAGTTGTGGAAAGGAGTGTGTGTCGGAGACGGAGACAATGAACCAGTGCATCCTACCTCAGACAAAGAGCTCGTCATTTGGGAAAACAAGAACAACAAAGCTTATGCATTAATCGCAGCATCTGTAAATGAAGAGGTGAGTTGCCATATTTCGTCATATTCAACTGCCTTTGAAGCCTTACAAGAGCTGAAAGAACTCTATGACTCACATTCTGAACTTGAAGTAGTTCAACTCATGATTAAACTCTTCACTCTTGAACTGCAAAATAATGATCCTCTTGCTCTTGCATCTGAAGTAAAGTCTATAATGCATGATATCAAATCCACTAAGGTTGAATTGGATATTCCTCTTATTGCTTTTCTCAAGTCACTTTATCCTACTTACTCCAATTATCTTGAGTCATCACAAGTAAATGTAAATCTCAAGAGATAACCTTTGACTCTCTTGTGAAAAAGTTTGCTGAAAGAGAGAAAGCTTTTGGAAAGAAGACATCCCCTGAATCTTCTGAAGAGGTTGTGTGCCTTGCTCATAAAGAAAAGCATCCTACTCAAGCTTCTACAAGAGGAAGAGGAATATATTTCAGAGGCAGGGGGGCAGAAATTCTCAAGGAGAAAAGGTAGATTTGCACTACATACGCTACAAAAGAAATGGATCACATGATGCCTCTACATGAAAGCTACCATGGGACAAAATTGAGTAGAAAAGAAACCAACAGAAAGGTAAAACTGATGATACATACAAAGGTAAAGCACCTGAATCCGCTCACTATGTTGTGGCACAATGTAACATTGGAGTAAATGAAGATTTATTTCATGCTTCACTTGCTTCTTGGAAAAATGATTGGTTGCTTGATTCAGGAGAAACCTGCCACATGACTCATAGAAAAGATTTTTTTGAAGATTTCACTGACAGTGTTGATGGAGTAGTATACTTTGCAGATCAATCAAAAATCAAACCATTAGGGCTTGGCACAATCAGGCTTAAACTGCCTGGTCTTCCAGACTTTCTTCTGCATCATGTTCTATATCTCCCACAACTCAAGAGAAACTTGTTGTCCTTGGTCCACATCCGCTATTAAGGTCACTCCATTCACATGTTTTATGTCAAGCTTGAGCTAAGAAAAGCATCTGACCACTCACTTGTCATGAGGGGAATAGAAGAAGAAAGGCTTCTCAAACTGCAAGGAACCTCTGCTCATGCATAATATTTCTCATACAATTCTCATCATGAAGAAGGTACACTTCCATCAAGTTTATTATGGCATGCTAGATTTGGACATTTGAACTATGACAATCTCTGCTTGTTGAAGAAAAATGGTGTTGTTGGTTTGCCTACAATTCCTAGAAAACTTAAGCAATGTGATGCTTGCATTCTAGGACAGCATAGCAAACAGTCTTTTCATGATTCACATTCAAGAGCACATAGAAAACTTGAACTCATTCATTCATATTTATGTGGTCCAATGCATGTTCCTTCTGCAAATGGAAATAAATATATCATGACATTTATTGATGACTACACCAGAATGTGTTGTTATTTATTGAAGAACAAATCTTATGCTTTTCAAACATTCAAGAATTTTCATAAATGGATTGAAAATGATGCACAATCTCATATTGGGCCTATTCGCACTGAAAATGGAAAAGAATACAGATCAAATGAATTTGAAAATCATCTTTGCCAACATGGGATCAAACATCAAACAACTGTACCTTATAATCCCCAACAGAATGGTGTAGCTGAAAGAATGAATAGGGAAATCTTAAATATGGTATGATCCATGCTCTTCTTAAAAAATGTAAAGATAATGTTTTGGGTTGACGCTGTTCTATCTGCTACATATATAAAGAATAGATTTCCATCTAATGTTATAAGAAATAAGACACCATATGAAATGTGGTATGGACATGTTCCTTCGGTAAAGCATCTCAGGGTCTTTGGTTCCACCTATTATGCCTTGATACCAAAGATACATAGAAACAAACTTGGTGCTAGAAGTCGTAAGTGTATCTTTCTAGGATATTCAAACACCACCAAAGCATACCACCTCTATGATGAAGTAAATAAGAAGTTTGTTGTATCTAGAGATGTAATTTTCCTTGAATCATCCAAAACTAACAATGTTATTGAGCGGCAACTTGATCGCTTGGATAGATTTGCAAAAGCAAAATCATTTCAAGAATTTAATAATCAAATTCCACATCTTGAAGGGGGGATTCCTATACTAGATCAACATGTGGAATCTTCTTCTAAATAATACTCTCCCCCGACTGAAACTCCAACAACGAATGATGCTTTAAGTGATGTAATTGATAGAATTGGGAGACTCAATCTTGATTCACTCCCAACACAATCAACAGAGAAGCCTAGACCATCTCAAAAAGGTCCCCAAAAGTGGCTGACAAAGACACTTGAAAGTGTTCATCCTGATGAAATTGGAAAAACAGGAACCAAAAATTCAAACCGACAAAATGGAGGTGATGTAGATGACTCCAATTCACCTGTTGATATGGATGTTTCTTATGATTGTGAATTGAACTTGTCTATAGATTTTTAACCAAATTCCTTTAAAGAAGCTTCTTCTCATGATGAATGGAAAGAAGCAATGCAAAAGGAGTATGATGCCCTCATAAAGAACGACACTTGGAAGCTGGTTGATCCTCCATTTGGAACCAAACCAATTGGCTGCAAGTGGGTCTACAAGAACAAGTACAAAGCTGATGGCTCAATTGACAAGCACAAAGCTAGGCTTGTGGCAAAAGGTTTTGCACAGAAGGAAGGGATCGATTATGAGGAAACTTTTGCCCCCACAACAAAATGGGCCACCATCCGGACACTCTTTCTTTGCACTGGCAGTTCAGAACGGTTGGAAAGTCCATCAAATGGATGTAAAAACTGCCTTCTTGAATGGAGATCTAAAAGAAAATGTTTTATGTCCCAGCCTGAAGGATTTGCTGTGAAAGGACATGAACATAAAGTATGCAAACTTGTGAAGTCCTTGTATGGCCTCAAACAAGCACCACGAGCCTGGTATGAAAAGCTAACTGAGCATCTTCTGAAACTCAACTCAATCATTTTGATCTTGATGATGCAACTTTATTTGTCAAGAAAGTTGGCAAAACAATTGTATATCTTATGGTATATGTAG
>APFE030747134.1:1942-83092 GCA_000404065.3 Pinus taeda
AGAATCTATGTAAAGAAAATATGGTGACAGGTCTTCCAATGGTATCTTGTAGAGATGGTGTTTGTTCCGAATGTGTACTCGGAAAACATCATCGAGATAGTTTTGAAAAACGTGCCTCTTGGCACGCCTCAACCCCTTTACAACTTGTGCATAGTGATTTATGTGGTCTACTTCCAGTTGTTTCATTCTCTGGCTACAAGTAGTGTCTCAGGGTTCGCCGAATTTGAACCTTGAGGTTCGAAATTTGGCGAACCTCAAAAATATCTTCGGGTTCGGATAAAGTTCGATTAAGTTTGGTTCATGTTCGATTTTCTATTTGCCTTATTTTGCATTGCAAGGTTCGCCATATTTCATTTTTCGAGTTTCAATTTTAGTTTTCGAGTTCCAATCTCTCTTAGAATTTTAAACGGCTTGTTTAAGTTCAAATTTAAGTTGCCCCATTAACTCAGTTTGGGTCATCAAGTGCACAAATGAAAATGTGCACAAACATCTAGGGCCATCGTGCAAACTCTGACAATTTCAGAAGCCATCTAGCAGTTGTCCCAGATAATGCAGGCTATGATAAGAGAGACTTCAATGTAGCGACCTTCGACAATTTGTACATAAAATATACTATGACGAAACTGCAATTGCATAGAGATGCAACTGCAATCTCACATGGAGGAATGACGCTTAAACTTTTGTAGGTTATGCACTCGCGAAGCGAGTGACGCTTTGGTAAGTTAGGTAAGAGGCTTTTAACTCTTTGTTTTTTTAATTTGAATCAGATTCAAATAGTTTTAATTTTTTCTTTTAGATACACATTGTTTTATACATATTAAAAAATAATATATTTAATAGTAAAATTAAATTAAATTTAATTAAAATTCTATTTTGAAATATCTTATATCATTAAATTGTTTTATAAAATAATTTACTTTATATACATAATTATTTAATATATATTAAAAATAATATTTATATATATAAAGTAACATATTAAATTATAATGAAATATATAAAGTTCAATTAAAATTTTATGCTAAATATAATGATTAATATGTAATATAAAAGGGGCAACTTTAATTTGTGTTTAAACATAAAAAAATTTTAATATGTTAATTATAATATATATTATATATAATCAAATATATATATATTTCGAATTAATGGTGAAACCCTCATTCCGAAAATTCAAATTCGAATCGAAATTTAAATTATTGTCGAATGGAACTCGAACCCGAACCATTTGGACATTGGCTACAAGTATTTCTTAACTTTCATTGATGATTTCTCCAGACGCACTTGGGTATACTTCTTAAAACTCAAGAGTGAAGTATTTAACATGTTCTTGGCCTTTAAGGCTTTTGTTGAAAAATAATCTGGACATCAAATTCTTAAGCTAAGATCTGATAATGGCGGAGAATATGTTAACAACAAATTCATCAACTTTTGCATTGAGAATGGAATTCAAATACAACACACTGTTCCATATATTCCACAACAAAATGGTGTAGCTGAAAAGAAGAATCGCACCTTAAAGGAAATGGCTAATTGTATGCTTAAATCTAAAGGACTTAGTCTTAATTTTTGGGTAGAAGCAATTAACTGTGCAAATTACATAATAAATCACACTCCTACTAAGGTTTTAAAGAATAGCACTCCAGAAGAAGCATGGAGCTCAATTAAACCAGATGTAAGTCACTTTCGTGTTTTTGGAAGTGAAGCATGGGCCCATATTCCAGATGAGAAACATAAAGCTTTAGAACCCAAGAGTGAAAAATGTATTTTTGTTGGATATTCTGAAGATGTCAAAGGATACAAAGTTATTCCACTTAAATCCAAAAATGTTATCATTAGAAGAGATGTAAAGTTTGCTGAAAATATATCGGCCTACGAGCCTAGTTCGACGGATGTGCCACCTCTCTCTATCCCTTCTACTTCTGAAAATATTTCTTCTTCAGATGATGACAGCGACGATGAAAATCCCCCCCCACCTTCTCAAGATCCTCCTTCAGCACCTCAGCATCCAAAATGGGTCCGTGCTACTCGGGATGCAGTAGGTGCTCTTGCCGGTGATCCTACAGATCAACAACGTACGCGTTCTCAGTTCGATAGAGCCTCTTATTTACTAGCTCAAGCTTCAACTAATTATGATCCTGACACCTTTGCAGAAGCTTCAGGCCATCCAGATTGGGACGCAGCTATGAATGAAGAATATCATTCATTATTGGCAAATGATACATGGGATCTTGTTCCCCTTCCAAAGGGATGAAAACTTGTTAGATGCAAATGTGTTTACAGAACTAAGTATGGACCAGATGGAAAAGTTGATAAACATAAAGCTTGTCTTCTTGCTAAGGGTTTTTCACAAGTTGAAGGCATTGACTATACTAAAACCTTCTCCCCTGTTGCCAAAATGAACTCTATCCGCCTTGTTCTTTCCTTTGCTGCCTCTTTCAAATGGGAAGTCCATTAAATGGATGTTAAATCTGCCTTCTTGCATGGGGACTTGCATGAAGAAATCTATATGGAACAACCTACTGGATTTATACAAACAGACTCCAGCCTTGTATGTCGGCTTAAGAAATCCCTTTATGGTCTCAAGCAAGCCCCTCGAGCTTGGTATGCCAAAATGGATAGCTTTCTTTTAGAAACTAGATTTTCTAGGTGTCATTCTCACAATACCGTCTACACCAAAAAAGTGGGCAAGTCTTTTATCATTCTTGTTCTTTATGTTGATGATCTTATCCTTGCTGGTAGTGATCCCAACCTTATAAACCATGTGAAGTCCAACCTTAAAAAGAAGTTTGAAATGACAGACTTAGGACACTTGCATTATTTTCTTGGTCTTCAAGTCTTGCAATCCAAGGAAGGTATTTCCCTTTCCCAGTCCAAGTATGCATGTGACCTTCTACGCCATTTTCACATGGAAGACTGTAAGCCAGCCCCTTCTCCCTTTCAGTTTGGAGCCAAAATTTCAGTCACTTGTACTTCCACCTGAAGTTAATGCTACTTTATACCGTCAACTTGTAGGAAAACTTTTGTATCTGACCCATACTCATCCTGGCCTTTCCTTTGCTGTTGGTCTTATTGCTCGGTTTATGCAAAACCCACATGAAAGTCATAGGAAAGTAGCTAAAAGAATACTTCGTTAAGTTTGAAGTACAGTACAATTTGGGATTCATTACAGTGCAGAAGCATCTCCTCTATTGGTTGGTTTCACTGATTCCGATTGGGTTGGTGACCCTGATGATCAGAAGTCTACTGCAGGTTATGTGTTCACTCTTGGTTCAGGACCTATTACATGGGCTTGCAAGAAACAAAGTGCCATTTCTCTTTCTTCAGCAGAAGCAGAGTATCGTTGTGTCGTAGAAGCTAGTAAGGAGGCCTTGTGGCTTCGTTAGATCCTGTCAGAGTTTGGCTTGCATCCGACTACACTTTGGTGTGATAATCAAAGTGTCATTCAACTATGCAAAGATCCAATCCAATATCAGCGCAGAAAACACATTGAGCTGCACATGCACTTCTTCAGAAAGCTTATTCATGACCATGTTCTTGAAGTGCAATATTGTTCAACAGATAATCAAGTTGCAGACATCTTTACAAAGGCTCTCAAAGAGGCGAAGTTTACTAAACTTCGATTTATGGTTGGAGTTCAAGAATTTGTCTCTAAGGGGGGATAGGCTCTAGTGCTTCCTTCCTTCTCCTATTGTGTCATATTTGTACATCCTTCAATCTTATCCCAAGTTGTTCTTAAGGGGGGATGTTAGGGTATTCCGACACATAGGAAATAGTTAAGTATAACTTGGTCTAGTGTAGAGTTAGGTAAAGTGTGTTTCTTTACTATGTACTTTTGTAACTTACAATCTGACGGTCACGATATGTTCTAGACATGAAGTGATCCGACAGTTCATTCTCTCTTCGGTATTACCGACACTTGATCCGTGGCTTAACAACCCGATTGGTCCATGATCTCTATTTAAAGATCATGGAGGTTCATTTGTAGAGTAACCGTTCATGAGAGAAGCTTATGTAAGTTTTCATTCTTTTATTAATAAATTGCCTGAAGTGGCCACGTTGGCTCAGGCTGTGGACTGTTTCCCTCTTTGAGGGTTTTAACCACGTCAAGAATATTGGTGTATTGATCTGTGATCCGGTTTGTGAGTGGTGTCCTCTGTTCTGTTTGAGGAACTTACCCTGTAAAATCCTACAACTTTACTACTCAAACTCCGACACGGATCAACTCAGCCTAGTTGAATTTCACGACTCAATCGTTGTAAAAAATACATTATATATATATATTTTATTTATTTATTTATGAAAAAACATATTTTTAAAGATTTTCATTCATGTTTCCAAACTCAAAGCATTAGAAGATAGAGAGAAGACAACATATGATCAAAGTATGCTCATGAATATATCTATTATATCAAAATGGCACCAGTGCACTGTCTAATACATGTAATATATAGAGATAAAAAAAACACATAATTAAGGAGGCTCTAAATGCCAATGCCCTCTACAACAAAACATCACTAGTCATTATTGCTAGACAAGGAAAGATCATCTGGCTCAGACTTTGAATTGGAGTTAGACAGGGAAACCCATGGCTCCTCTTCATCAAGATCTCCAGATGGAACTGTAGAAGTAGTAGCACTAGCAATCGCTGCATGCTGAGATGGACGAGCTATGGGCATGCATCATGGCTGAGTAGAGGAAGTGCCTATAGCTGGAGGACTTGGGGATGGTACTAGTGGATCTGCATTCAACTGAATAGTCTGTAATGCATCCATCTCTAAATCAAATTCAACACCAACATCCTCATCAGGGTTAAACTCTGCTGGTTGAGTTTCCACTACCCAATCTAAGGATGGATCAATGTCTTCCAACACAATGGGATCTGTATTAGGTGTTTTGTTCAACAATTGGTTGCGTCTTAGCCAGAGGTTGTATTGGACGAAGAATAGATCATTTAACCATTTTTATTCTAAACGGTTTCTCTTCTTCGTGTGAATCCTCTCAAAGACAAACCAATTGTGCTCACACCCAAAAGCACTACAAGTTTTATTCAAAATACGGATAGCAAACTTCTGCAATTGAGGACATTGGCTACCAAATGTCTCCCACCAATGTGTTGCGAAAAACATAGTTGTGTAATGAGTTAGTTCAACAAATTATATCCAACTTTCAAATTATAAACAATTTAACAAAATAAGAATTTGAAAAATTAAAATTGTTTACCTAGCTCATTTGCTTCCTTTGCAATCCTTGCTAGGTTCTTGCCAAAGGTACCCGTGGCTCTACTGAAACAAGTGATCTATCGGTGTCTCTCCCGCTGCTCACTCTCACCAGGGACCATGTGCTCAAGGCACTCAGTCAATCCATCTCTCACCTCCCTAGTCAAATATTCTCCCACCAGCGCTTTATAATGATACCTGTTACACACCATTTTGTGGGTGATATCCCTAGGAGAATGTTTTTCTCCAAGATGGTCCTTAGCTGGCAGTCCCTTGCAACCACCAACTAGCTCATTGTGCTAGTTCTCTACCACTTGAGTCAGCCATGTGGTCCCTCACCCATTTGTCATGATCGTATGTTTGAAGGTGGGCCTCTCGAACCTAAAGGTATGCCTTGTCATTTGGTAACTGAGTGTTGTAGTTTTCTTATCATGGATACTTCTGGGCATGGATTAATGGGGGGATTCAGCGGAAAAAGTGGGCTAGGTCTGTTCTCTTGCCCCCTAGACCTCTTTTGGATGTTAAACTTGGACCCTAGTCCCATGGGATCTCTTTTACTGACCTTTGGGCTTTAGGGATGGTGCTACATGGGAAATCTTGATTTTGGTTGCGTAGTCCCGCTCCCTCATCCACATATATCACTCCCCTTCCACTCATTACAACCCCATTCATCATTTCTCCCACCTGGGACCACATTCCTCCACTGGGTCCACATAGGGTTACCCTTCCCCCTCCCCTTGCCCACACCTTGGATCGGGCCTGGAATGATGCCTTGGAGGTTGATGCAACTGAAAAGAAAAGTAAAAGCATTATTGGCCACATTCAACAGGAAGATGTACTACAAAATGCAAAATATGGTCGGGAAAAACACATTTAGCACGTAGGAAAAAGCAAATACATGAGTTCTACCCCATCATCATGGCCATCACCTTGGTTCCTATAGGCCCTAGCTGAGCCTCCTTTATCCTTCAGGAACCCATAATTGTCCCAACCCTTGGTAGGCCATGAACTACCCTACCTTAAAGGGGGTATTCACTGTTATATCTTACACATCATGTTCTTATCCCAATTAATTAAAGAAAAATCATAAAGGCAAAAGGCATATAAAAAAGGGTGGAAAAAATCAAGGCCGGGGTACCTCACCTACCACGATTTCTCCCTCCTATACATTATATACCCAAGTGTGGGCTTCTCTTTAGCTGAGCCTCCTTTATCATTCAGTTACCCATAATTGTCCCAACCCTTGGTAGGCCATGAACTACCCTACCTTAAAGGGGGTATTCACTGTTATATCTTACACATCATGTTCTTATCCCAATTAATTAAAGAAAAATCATAAAGGCAAAAGACATATAAAAAAGGGTGGAAAAAATCAAGGTTGGGGTACCTCACCTACCACTATTTCTCCCTTCATACATTATATACCCAAGTGGGCTTCTCTTTTATTAGCTACCCTTGTACCCAAACATGTGGCCCAGGGTTGCCCCTTTTTATCCCTTACTCTATTCATCTCTCTATCGCATGCCACTGCCCTTTAAAGGATGTACCTTGGACATACTATCCCCTTTAGAAGTAGAAACCACTTAAGAGGATACTTGGTTAACCCCTTTTGGACCCTGGAGACATTAGCACATGCCAAAGCCCACTATGGAAGGGCATGCCATTATGAAGTCCCCACCTGTTGTCCATGGTTTGTAAGCTCTTTTACTCGATTTCCTTGATGACTTGTTGTATGTGAAAATTTATGAATCTTTACAAACATAAATCCTACTACACTTACTGGTTTAGCATCTCCTACTTGTTATTTCATTCAACAAGTTATTTAATTTCATAAACAGTGATATACAAATCATAAACTGAAACAATAGATGAGACAAAACCACAAGGGACACCGTTATTTTTGGACAACACGTCCCCGAGAAAACCCAATTTGGGAAAACCGGTGCAGCAGATAAAGGGTTTGTATTATTAAGCAAGCAGAATCTGAGTACAACAGGTTGCCTCACACCGGATAACCTTTTAGAGAAATATCGGCAACAAGAAATACATATGAGGGTTTACCTCGTTCTCCAGGTCACAACTGATCCATTGAGTGGCCTGACTCTCGTAAACACTGCGAAATCCCAGCGCAATCACTGCTTGGGCCAATGCCTTGCCTCTAGAAGATTGTGTCACCCCTTCTGCTGGATCGATTTGCTGGAGGAAGGCTGTTGTTCAGCCCTCTCGACTTAGAAACTCGCTTCTCCAGCAAAATCTCGAACTTTTGACGAATATCCTGCACGACCACTACAAGAGACCCTCTTGGCATGAATCAGCATTGCATGAGCCCCTTCCTTGGCTGCATAGGCCTCTGTGCTTCCTCTCTGCCACATACTCTTTTGCTCGGAACTCCTTTCCAATCAAAATCTCTACTTCTGCGCCTCTCACTGCAACTCAGATCACTTGTTTGATTTTCTCAGCAAACCACGCCCTAGAAAAATCGAATTGACTGATCAACTTGGTGTATCTCCAACTGACCCTCAAGACTCCTCTTATACTTTTCCTGAATCAACGATCGAGATTAAGTCCCTAGTCAACGACAAGATTAAAAAAAACTTGATCCTTGTATCTTAGAAGTTCTCACCCATACTTTTATTAATACCTATTAATATTTTTATTTTCCTAAGTTTAGACTTAGGAACCCATTAAAAATGTTAATTATTTTAATAACTCACAATTCGAGTGGAATTTCTCGAAACGATTTTGGGTCTTTGAGATCCTATGTATTCTAAACTCCTCCACAAAATTTTGGAACTAGAACACTTCCGATGCTACCAAAAATCAACACTCTCTCTTAGCGAGGAATGTGCTCTAGCAATACTTCTCAATAGAAGCATCACACTGATCCATGACATCGGTCCTCTGTGCTGCTGATGCTTGGCCTGCTGCCCTTCATCCACTGCACTGCTGCATCCTGTACTGTTGACCATGATACTGCCACTGTCACTGCTACATCTGTATAGCAGTTCCCTCTCAATATGCTGCATCATGTTGCCCATAGCACTGCCACTACTAACTGCTACACTGCAACCCAGTTGCTGAGAAGTAAGCAACTGAAAAAGTCACCCAAAAGTTGACATAGTGGTCAGTCTGGATACCTCGTGATGTTGAAGCTACCTCTACTGCTAATCTGTGTTGACCCTTTGCTTCTACTGTGTTGTTGCAATCTATTCCGTGCCTCCCGCACTGCTGCAACCTCCACTGTGCTGCTTCAGACTCTGGCACTCTAGCTCTGCCACTGTTGCTCCATCATCCCTCGCACCAACTGACTCCCGTCAATCTGCTACTGTCATTAAGGGCTCCTGTAGCGGTATGCGATCCAAGAGTTTGGGCACCTCAAGGATCCTGCCCCTTTTTGTGTAGTCCTCCTGACTATAGCTCTATGTCGCCCCACCTCTTTTGCAGAGGTGCATGAGCACTCATGGCACAATCCTCATCATCGTCCTCCTTGTCAGCTTTTGTTGGAGCAACCTTCAAGTCAGACTTCTCTTCCTTGCCCTTCTTCCGAGGGCACTAAGTGGTGAAATGTCCCAGTTCCCCACACCTGAAGCATCTGACTTTGGTTATGTCTTTCTTTTTCCTCTTTTGCTACCCTGGCTGTCCCGCTGATGTGAGCCCTGCATCCTCCTCTTCCTCCTTGACTCTAACTCCCTTAGTGCTACTTCCTGCCTTGGTTAACTGCCTGATCTCTTCCTGTCGAAGAGCTGCCCACATCTCCTCCCAACTAGGGAGAGAAGCCCTTCCCAAGATGCTTTGGACAAAGGTCTCCCAATCTTCAGTGACTGCATTTAGGGCAATCCTGACCATGAACTTAGGATCTGGTGTAGACCCCACGGAAGTCAGCGGGTCTCGAATCCCTTGCAACCTAAGAAGCAAGGGATCGATTTCTTCTCCCTTCTGCATTCTCAAGCAACATCTTCTGTTGGATGAAAGTTCCCTCATACAAGGTGGTCAAGGCCTCCCACATTTCCCTTGTTGTTTCCTTTTCAGCAATATGTGGGATCACATGATCGTTGACCTCATCCAAGATCATGCACTTCGCCTTCGCTTGGGCCTCCTCATATTTCTTGAGAGGATCAACATTGATTGGTACAACCACCGCTTTCAAGGCATAATCATTGATGCGATTCTTGTCCAAGACTGCCAGGATCCTGGCCTTCCAGATGATAAATTTGGATACTCCATCCAATCTATCCTGATCCCTTAGTCAAACAGGTATAGAACAGGTTCTCTTCCCCCTCTCGCTGCTGCCCCAGCAAGACTCGGATCTGGATTTCTTTGGCACAAGAAATCCTCTAAGGAGCAAGTTCCTTCTAGACTCCCTCTTAGTCCTGATTTCCTTCACAGAAATCCTTTCGCCAAATAATGTCGAATCACCCATTTTCTATCCTCCTTTGCCGTTGCTCAGCAACCCGAGCCTAGATTTCTTTGGCAACAAATTTGTTAAGGCAGTGACTCCCTCTACCTTGGTTCAGTCTCCTCAGACATTGTTATGCACCACCAGCAACAACGTCTCACTAGCACCTCAGTTCTGATCTGCACTGCTTCGTCTACCCCAGCAACTGAAGAATTTGAGCTCCTCCGGCTTTGCGCAGTCACTGCGTGAGCTAGATCAGCTCCTTCTGGCCACTACGTCACTCTTTCTTGGTCCAGAAAGATGATGTGGCTTTGCATGAGCCTGATCTGTCCCTCTCTGTTTCTACGTTGGCCTAGAAAGCTGATGCAATCACTGCGTAGGCTCCTCCCAGCTACTGCTTGACCCTCTCCTGGCTCAGAATGTTGACACAGGCACAACGTGAGCCGTTGCATCACCTTTTTTGCATTACGTCAGCCTTCCTCTGCGTTCTCTGGCTCTGGAACAATGCTATCACTCGGGACAACTGCCTCTCTACAACAGATTTGTTGGATCTCCAGATTGATGGCTTCAATATCCTATGATCTGGAATGCTCTGATACCATTTGAAAATTTCTGAATCTTTACAAACATAAATCCTACTCCAGTTACTGGTTTAGCATCTCCTACTTGTTATTTCATTCAACAAGTTATTTAATTTCATAAATAGTGATGAAAACACTATTGCAGACTACATTGACATACAGATCATAAACTGAAACAATAGATGAGACAAACACACAAGGGACACCGTCATTTTTGGACAACATGTCCCCCGAAAAACCCAATGTTGGAAAACTGATGCAGCAGATAGAGGGTTTGTAATATTAAGCAAGCAAAATCTAAGTACAATAGGTTGCCTCTCACACTGGGTAACCTTTTAGAGAAATATCGACAGCATGAAATACATACAAGGGTTTACCTTGTTCTCCAAGTCACAACTGATCCACTGAGTGGCTTGACTCTGACAAACACTGCGAAATCCCAACGCAATCACTGCTTGGGCCAACGTCTTGCCTCTGGGAGACTGCGTCACCCATTTTGTTGGATCGATTTGTTGGAGGAAGATTATTGTTTAGCCCTCCCGCTTAGAACCTCGCTTCTCGAGCAAAATCTCTAACTTCTGACGAATATCCTGCATTGCCACTGCAAGAGACCCTCTTGGCCTGCGTCAACCCCTTCTTGGGCTGCATAGGCCTTTGCGCTGCCTCTCTGATGCTACTATTGCCTCTCTGCCACGTACTCTTTGGCTCAAAACTCCTTTCCGATCCAAATCTTTGCTTCTGCCCCTTTCACTGCAACTCAGATCACTTGTTTGATTTTCTCAGCAAACCACGCCCCAGAAAAATCGAACTCACTGATCAACTTGGTGTATCTCCAACTGACCCTCAAGCCTCCTGTTATACTTTTCCTATTGATGAATCAATGGCCGAGATTAAGTCCCTAATCAACAACTAAGACTAAAACAGATTTGATCCTCGCCTCTTAGAAGCTTCTCACCCATATTTTTATTAATACCCATTAATATTTTTATTTTCTTAAGTTTAGACTTAGGAACCCATTAAAAATATTAATTATTTTAATAACTCACAATCTGGGCGGAATTTCTCCAAACGACTTCTGGGCTTTGTAAATCTTATGTATTCTAGCCCCTCCACAAAATTTTAGAGCTAAAGCACATCCGATGCTACCCAAAATCAACATTGTACATGATGGCTAGGGGACACATTGAATCTTATGCGGGATTGCAGTTGGTCTCCATTTTGCGTTGGTCTCCCTATACGACGAGTCCTAACCCTCCAGAGGGCTACATTGGCACATCTAGGGTGTGTGTTGAGAGCCATGAGCCTTGACAACAGTAGGAAACACTCCATGGATCCCCAAAGATGTTCAGAGATTGCTCGAGATTCACCTATTGGATGAGGAAGATGCATCTGGTTCACCTTTGCCTAGCCAGCGCCACAGTTGTACCATGCACTTGGTAGATGACCCTGGACTTGTATGTTGATGTGACATCACTCACACCATCATCTGAGCCCTTACAGATGGTCTACATGCATCTTCAACTTACTTGGAGACCCATGAGGTCACTTGTGTGCCCTCACACCCATTGGGAGCACCACAGGTTTATTATGTGGAGAACAAGGGGCCAACCCCTTGTCCATTACTTTTGGAAGTCCTATTCATCATTATGGCACTTATGGACTTCATCAGGCCTTTTAGAGAGCCCAACTATATGTACTATTGATCATTTGAGCTCTTGAGAGGCTTGTTATTTTGTTTATGAGCTAGTTTGGTGAGCTTGTCACCAAAAGTTAGTTATTTGCACATTATTTCTTTTTTAGGGGCTAAGGTAGGTTCAAGTAGCTAAATCGAACTCATTAGGAGTGTATAAATACAAATGATGAGAGTTCATTTTTCATCATCACTTGGATTTGGAACTAGTATCTCTTTAGAGATTTTCGCTATCCTGGAGGACGAATTTTTGGAGCATGGAATGAATTTTGATGTTTGGATAATTTTCATATGTCTTGGAGGTTCTTGATGGCAAGTTTTTGGATGGTTGGATATATTCTTATACATGTAAGTACATTTAATGCTATTCTTTCTTTCTAATTTTGTCACATTTCACTATATTAGGGCTTATTTGCTGCATATGTTATGCGAAGTTGTGGAAATTTTGTTTTTGGATAGGGAATGTTTCATGTATGGGCCATGTATAATGAATGAATGTTCCTAGGGATGTTTCATTATTGAAATTCATCTTGACAAGCCATTTATCTTGCAAATCGAAGTATAAAGTCTTTGAAATCGCCTTTGCTGCTGCCCTAGTGCCAAGTGAAGTTGTCTTTGAGCCTCTTTGACCTAGAAAATTCAAAGGTCCATAGTCATAATTCTACTTGACTTTAATCTCCCCAAAGGATTAGGCACTGGTCCACCCAAAGGTGATCACCCTAAACCTATTTTCCTTCTCCCCTTTCCTCTTCTCTAGGTCTAGTCCTCTAGATCACCTAGGGCATCAAATATCTCACGATCTAGCCATCCAAATACTTTGATTTTTGGTCCACAACTATGCTGGTGTGTCCTCAAGAAGCCCTTCAACTTTCATGAGATTTCAATGATGGGATCTTGAGATATCGCAAGCCCTAGCTCGAAGACCAAATTTTCCCTTGGTTTCCCTTAGGCTAGAATCCTCACTGGGATCCTTGCATTGCATTTCATTGAAAATTCATTCCTTGATCCCTTTCCCCTCCTTAATTAGGTCAGACATATCATTGGTTGCTAAATCCTATCCCCTTGACAAAACCTCAGGTGCACTTGGTCCCATGTGGTTCAATGCACTGTCAAGGTTAATTCTTCAAAGATCACCTAGAACCCAAGTTTCTACAAGAATTCTAAGGCTTAGGGATCTCCTTTATAAGACACATACTCAAAACCTAACCCTAGAAATTTTCCCAAGCCCTTCTTAGAGAGACTTCCATCTTGTCTTTCAAGACAAGCAAGCCACATATTTGAGCTTGTCTTGTGAATAGGCTTCCAGGATCACCCCTCGCCCTATCATTGGTCCTACCATTTCGTGATCCTTATCATAACAGGTCTCCTCCCATTGGTGAAAGTCCGTTAACAGTAGGGAGCCTTATCCGAGGTGACAGTGGGCTATTGCTCCATTTTTGCCCTTAGCCTAGTAGTAACCCTTCAAGGATCCCCTTTTAGGATCCATGTTAGTTTGAGCGGTAACAATACCTTGGGTTCAGAAAAAACCTAGTTGCATGTATAGGGCGATGGAGTTGATTGTTCCATCTTTGATCAATGATTACCCAAATGGGCCCATACTTAGCCACTCTATCCTTGTATGCTGTGTTTATTTGCTCCTTTGCCTGATACATAGCCTCATAAATGAAACCCATAGCCAATCTTTCCCCATCCACCAACCACAACACCTTAACTAGTGGCTCAACAACTTTCAAAATCTTTGTTGCCTTTTTCCAAAATATGTCTTCGTTAAATTTCTTTCTAACATCTTTGCCATCCTGTTTGCGAGTCCATTGACATCCATTCCATTCATCACTAGCAAACATCCTCTGCAAGTTTCTATTTTGGGAAAGCATATATTGCAATGTCAAAAAATGAGTTGCAAATCTAGTGATGGCAGGCCTAACAAGATCCTTGCCCCCTGTGTTTTTCCTCATTAGGTTCAAAATCCATGAATGATTGTAGATATACTTTGTTATGCTTTTGGCATGCTCGATAGTGTTCTTGATCCAATCTATTTTACCAATATCCTCAAGCACGAGGTCTATGCAATGTGCAACACATGGGGTCCAAAAGATGGTTTTGTGTTTTTGCTAACATTTTACCAGCAAGACAATAGTTCGAGGCATTATCTATCATGACCTGAACAACGTTATCCACCCCCACCTCTTCAACTACTTGATTCAAAAGTTGAAACAACAAGTGTGCATCTTTCACCTTATTAGATGCATCAACTGATTTTAGGAACATGATTCCTTGTGAGAAAAAGATAAGAAAATTTATAATGGTATAGTTCCCTTGATCAGTCCATCCATCTGACATTATGGTACATCCTATTTTCACCCATGAGCTTTTGAATTCTTTCAAATATTCACCAATGGACATAAATAGTTTTGCAAAAGTGATCCCCTTAGTTCATGCATAGTAGGGCCTTTGAAGCCCTTACCAACAACAAATATGGCATCAAACATAGGTTCATAATGTAGTGAACGAGCAACATTGAAGGGGATATCAACATCATACCACCATCTAGCTATGTAATCAAAGGCAATTTCTCTCAATTTTTTTTTTCAATGGTCATCTAAAATAGGTTGGATTTGACCTCTATTAGCTTGAGGACCATGTGCACTATCAGAGGGAGAGGAGGGTGTGAAATAACTTTTGATATCACCCTTCTTCTTAATTTTACCCCTACCCTTTTCTTGAATAGACTCCATAGAGGGAGGAACATAGCGAAAGGGGTTGGATGCATCAGTGCAAGAGATAGATGAAGAGCCCTCATAATCAAAATTGGGGTTGGTAGCCATCATGTGTTTTAGACTCTTCTTCCTCCCTATTTTAGCCTCTTTCTTTTTGCCTAGCTTTTTCTTCCTCAAACTTCTCAAAATTTTCTAGCAACTCCTTCCTAATTTCTCCAATTTGTTCTGCTGGTGCTGCACATGGGACAATTTGGTCTCTAATACCATCCAAGTGTTGTTTCAGACTGTGAATGCCCCCTTTACCTCCCTTAATTCTTTTATGACAAAATTTGCAATACATTTCATTATCAATTATTTCAGCATATGCCCAAGCAACATCTTTCATTCTAGGAGCCATTTTCCAATATTTGGAATTGGAAATGAAAGGACTAAAGTTTGAAAATGAAAAGGCAAAAACCAACTCTTCAATGTTCATTTCTTCTAGAAAAATTACTTTTTTCAATTTCCATATTTGCAAAAAAGAAAACCAAGGGAAGATTAGAGAAGTGAAAAAAATACCTCTAGCCTCCTCAATGTTGCTCCAAAAACAAACTCCTCAATGCTGCTCCAAAATGCTATTCCAATGATTGCCCAAGAACCTTCTCACTGCTGCACCAAAAATCAACTCCAACTCCTCACAAACTCCTCACAAATGTCCACACATATGCAACGAGATAGCTGTGAGGAAATGTGATGGTGTTGGGTCACTTTTATAGGCTTGGGAGAGGGGTAGAGGCATTAAGAAAAAAAAAGAAAACTCAGTTTCAAGTCTGCATTGCCGCCCTTTTTTCTTAGGCTCGGTCGAGAAAAAAGGTGGGCTCGGCCGGTCTGTTACTGAACCGGCCGAGTCAGTGTCCGACTCGGCTTGGTAACGAACTAGTCGCAAGACTGGTTTTTGACCGTGCCGACCCGGGTAGGGGTCTAGCTTGGTCTACCAGGCCAAATCCGATTCAGACCAGCCTGGTTTTAAAACTATGCTCTGAATCTAGCCAATTGGTACTTCAACTAGCTAACCCCGATTGTCATGGGGTGCCCGCATAGTACACAAAACAATCTTTGTTGGTCTATCTGATCTTTGGGTTCACTGTATTAACAAGGCAATACTCAACTTCCAGCTTCAAAACTAGGGCAAATGAAAATGAAAAAAATGAACATAATACACTGTTGGTGGAAATAACAGTTTGCTGTTAAAAATGTTCTATGAGCCCTGAAAAGTGATAATAAAAGGAAAGCAACACGCAGTTTGAAAACCTTGCATAAATTTAGAAAAGAGCTAGTTAATAGGGTAGAATTTGAAGAAATCCTTGGGATTTGAGAATATGAAAACCATAGGCAGATAGGAATTGATCATTGCTCCAATAAAAAAACTTTGAGGGCAATGAGAACAATGGTTTGGCCCTCCTAAGATTGGTTGTTGATGATGTTAAACACCTTCCCTCTCATTCCACAATAACTGCAAAGACAAATGAGGAAAAAAAAAATCAAAATCTGCATTTTAGGATGGTCAAATTCAGCCTTGGCATTTGTTCCCACTTTGACAAGTTCTGGCAATTTTTGCTGTTTTTAAAAAAAATTCACAATTTCTGGTATTTTCCAAATCTTGCAATTGTTCCAGTGTGATTTTTTGTTTTGTGGTTATCATCATAAACAATTGTGATGTTCGTGATTTTGCACTGATTTTTTCATCCATGCTCTATACCATGATTCTGGAGGGTCATTGACTACTTTCTTTTGCTATTCTCGTAAGAAGCATTTGGATCTCTACATACATGAGGGGATTACTTATATCATACATGGGGTAGGCCTTATGAGATTTATCTTGATGTTGTCCCGACTCCCACCATGTTTATCACCTCCTTCCAACTTATCTTGGTAATTGGAGGTGTTAAGTGCTGTGTAGACTCCCCAGTTGTGGACATCGGTGATTGTAGATTGGTGAGGCAGTGCACATCCTCCCATTTTGTGGCCAGACGACCCATTTTCAGAAGGACACAAAGATATATCTGCTTTGAGGGCAGAGCTACCTTCTAGCTTAAGTTGAGCAACTAGACACCATTCATTAGATTTTTCTCTTTTGTTTCTAATGTTAGGAAAGCTTTGATTGATCACTTTCGGGCTACTCCCATGGTGAACCAGCAAAGCCCTGTAAGCCCTTCGCACTCCCTGAAGGACATTAACAAGTGTTGCATTGGTACCTCGACAATGATTGATGCAAATGGAGATGTTTTTGCTCCCTCTACCTCTACCTCAAGTGCTAATGTGGTGTGTTTTCTCATTGTCCTTTCTAGGTTTTACCCTCTAGGCTTCCTCATCCTCTTTTCTGTAATTTCCGCTGCCATTTCTTTATCTTTCTGCTTTCATGAGTAGCTGTGGGTCTTCCGCCTAATGTTTGGAAATTAATGTATTTTCAAGTCCCATTGATCTGTTGTTGTCATCTGTGGACATTAATATAATTGTTTTATATTATCTGAGATTCTGAATATTCAATTATTCTACATAAAAAAATGCTCTTTTCTGTCTCTTTTAGTTGGATGTAGGTTTAGCAATTGCAAAGTACTCGCACACTCCTTTGACTTGGAAGCCACAGAAGAGATCCCTATGTTGTTTTTTGATAAAATGTGTTTAGGCCTCTTTTTCTTTATTTATGCATTGAAAATCAGCCAAGTAGTGACATTCAAAAGGTGTGTTAACCCATATTCAATATGGCTATTTGGTTATTTGTTTCCAGTTGCACAGCGTTGTTGATTAATGAATTGAAGTTAGTAGAGCCTTTAAGGCATGAGGGCTAGTTCTCCATGGTTGGAAAAATTTGACCGTGGACAATAAACTGTCATCAATTTGTGTGGAAATGAATTCCCAGCTGCCAAGTATCAAGTACTCAGGAGTCAGTATAGTCAGTTATGTAGATGAATTTTGCTCCATCATGGATGTGTTGATGCTGCACAGGTTTTACTAAATCACAGTTTCATTAATAAAAAATAAACTAGTCATCACAGATGAGTTTTACCTCTCATAATTTCATGCATTTATGGCTTAAGTTGGTTTAACTTCCATTTTTATTATGTTAATAGCTGATGGAGCTTTAAGCATTGTTGAAATGCTCTATAGTACAAGCCTTCTTGCCATAGTTGGAGCAGGAGAGCAGGTGAGGGAAAATCTTATCTTGCAAGTCTAGATCTCCTTTGACTCTTGCACACTGGTCTGGGGTATTCTATTGCATTTTTAAATACATCTGATCATGTTTCTCGGAATTGCTTTCATGTAGTTTATACGCACATGATACCATTCTCATTGTATTTTTCACTGATGGCAGCCTGCATTGTCTCCTCGTCGGCTCTGTTTATTCAACACTGAAACAGGAACTGCTGTCAAGGAGCTGAATTTTGCTACAGCCATTCTTGCTGTTCGCCTAAATAGGAAAAGGTACATATATTCTGTCTTTCATTCAGATATGATCTTTCACAAAGACCATATATTTATGCCTCAACTTATACTACCCAGATGAACCTTACAAAAGGTGCCTATAAATAGCGGGGTTGTGGATCTTGTATGTTGGCCAACTTTATATTTCCAGAGAGCAGTCGAAATTGCAATGCCACTTTTTCAAAGTTTTTTTTGTGATTTTGGAATTTCGAACAGAAACTATGGCTTGGTCTTTACACTTTCAGAACTGTCTGTAGCTGTTTACATTCACCTGTACAGGCCACTAACTCCCATATCTGATTTTCATTCAGTTGTGCATGTTCCTTTTATATCTGGATTTTTTTTTCAATCACTAGATGTTATGAATTTTACCCAATCGTACAGCCTTATCTCCCCGTCTTGCTCATGAAGCCATACTCGGATCCCCTTCCGACGACATGACAACTAGCAGAACTGCGTGTTGGGGGGCAAAGAATTTCCATACCAAGTAATCTAATCTCCCTGAGTGACAACAATGATGTTCCTTTTCAACTAATGAACCTGATTAGAGATCTGGTTGATCTCTCCTTCAACTAGCTAGCGTGAATGATCGTTAACCAAAACCAGCTCTCAATCCAAGGGTTTTTGTCCAAGGAAGAGATGAGTGATGAGCTCTCCAAATCTGATCTCCACAAAGATAAAAATGCATGATGATGGGAGGAAAATCCATTTTTTTTCTCTTTTAATCCCTTTTTCCTTGTTTTCCCGCCTTTCTCCAATTTTGAATTCATTTTCCCTCTTCTTTTAATTTATTGCCTTTTCCAATGTTTTCCCATCACCTTTATCCTTTTGTCATCGAAGATGCCACTTTATTGAGTCACATGACCCATGATGCTTTATTTCCTAGTTGACCCCCTTTATTAATGTTTCTCCTACGACTCTAGCCTTTGGATTCAAGAATGAGCTAGTGAGTCATCCCTTTGCCTATCATCCGAGAGGGGACATTACAATGTGAGTGAGGTATGAACCTATTATTTCTTCCCTGGCCATCTTGGTGCTCCTTGATTTCTCTCAGAGTACCATCTTTCTGTACTGGTTGTCTCTCTGATAGAGCTTTGTAAGAGATTCCCACATTTCTCTAACAGATTTCTTATCGGGAAGACGAGGAATTATGTGGTCCTTAACCTTGTTACCCACCATTTTGTGGGTGATATACCTAGGAGAATTTTTTTCTCCAAGATGGTCTTCAGCGAATTCAATAACCCATTGCAACCACCAACTAGCTTGTTGTGCCATTTCTCCGCAACTTGAGGCAATCATGAGCTCCGTCACCCATCCACCATGATCCTATGTTTGAAGGCGGGTCTCCCAAACCTAAGGTATGCCTTGTCATTTGGTAATTAAGTATTATAGTTTGCTTATCATGGATACTTTGGGGCATGGATTAATGGATGGATTCGACAGAAAGAATGGGCTAGGTTTGTACATTTGTCCCCTAGAGGCTAGACCCTTTTGGATGTTAACCTTGGATTCTAGTCCCTTGGGATCTCTTTTACTGACCATTGGGAAACCCAGATTTTGGTTGCGTGGTCCCGCTCCCTCATCCACATATATTCCCCCCTTTCCACTCATTATAACCCCATTCATCATTTTTCCCACTTGGGTCCACATTCCTCCACTAGGTCCACATAGGGTTAGCAATCACCCTCCCCTTGCCCACACCTGGGTCAGGCCTGGAATGATGCCCTAGAGGTTGATGTAGCTAAAAAGAAAAGTAAAAGCATAATTGGCCACATTCAATAGGAAATGTACCACAAAATGCAAAAGATGGCTGGGACAAACACAATTAGCATGTGGGCAAAAGCCAATATGTGAGCTCTACCCCATCATCATGGCCATCACCCTGGTTCCTATAGGCTCTATGAGCCTCCTTCATCATATAGGAACCCATGATTGTCCCAACCCCTAGTGGGCAATGAACCACCCTACCTTAAGAGGGGTATCCATTGCGATATCTCACACATCATGCTCTCACCCTTGAACCCCGAGTAGTTAATTGAAGAAAAATTATAAAAAACGAAAGGCATATAAAGAAGGGTGGAAAAATCAAGGTCGGGGCAGCTCATGTAACACGATTGCTCCCTCCTATACCTTATATACCCAAGTGTGGGCTTCCCTTTTACTAGCTACCCTTGTACCCTAACATGTGGCCTAGGGCTGCCCCTTTTCATTCCGTACTCCATTCATCTATTTATCACATGCCACCACCTTTAGAGGATGTACCTTGGACATATTATCCCATTTAGAAGTAGAAACCATCTAATAGGATACGTGGTTAACCCCATTTGGAGCTTGGAGACATTAGCACATGCCAAAGCCCATTATGGAAAGGCATGACATTATGAAGTCCCCACCTGTTGTAAATGGTTTGTAAGTTCTTTTACTTGATTTCCTTGTTGACTTGTTGTACTGGAAGGCTAGGGGATGCATTGGATCTTATGCAGGATTGCAAATGGTCGCCATCTTGGGTTTGGTCTCCCTATACGAGGTCCTAACCCTCCACAGGGCTACATTGGCACATGTAGGGTGTGCCTTGAGAGCCATGGGCTTCCACAGTAGTAGACAACACTCCATGGATCTCGAGAGATGTTCAGAGATTGGTTGAGATTTGCCTATTGGACGAGGAAGATGCACTTGGTTCATCTTTGCCCAACCAGCCCCATAGATGTACCATGCATTTGGCAGATGACCCAAGACTTGGATGTTGATGTGGTGTCACTTACACCATCACTGAGCCCTTGCATATGGTCTACATGCATCTTTGACTTAATTGGAGACTCATGAGGTCACTTGTTTGCCCTCACAGCCATTGGGAGCACCACAGGTTTATTATGTGGAGGGCAAGGGGCCAACACCTTGACCATTACTTTTGGAAGTCCAACTCATCATCTTCACACTTATGGACTTCATCAGGCCTCTTAGAGAGCCCAACGACATGCATCATTGATTATTCGACCTCTTGGGAGGCTTATTATCATTTTATTTATGAACTAGTTTGGTGGGCTTGTCACTAATAGATAGTTATTTGCACATTATTTTAGTTGATGGGCTAATGTAGGCTCAAATTAGGTAATTCGAACTCCTAATGAGTGTATAAATAGGAGAAACATGAATTCATTTGTATGATCACTTTGGATTGGATCATTCTTCTCTTTTGAGAATTTCACACTTTTTCTTAGAGGGTGAATTGGAGCATGGATGAATTTTGATGTTTGGATTGGAGTGTCTTATCTTGGAGCTTCTTTATTGTCAAATTGTTGATGGTTGGATATGTTCTCTTACATGTAAGTACACATTTAATGCTATTCTTGTTTTACTTTGTCATATACATTGGAATGGGATTTTCGTTATACTAGGGCTAATTGTTGCATTGCATAATTGCGAAATTGTGAATTATTATTTCTATATAGCATCTCTCAATGTATGGGCAATGTATGTTGAATGAAATTTCTTAGGGATAATTCTACCATTGAATTTATCTTGATAAGTCATCTCTTTCTGCAAAGCGAAGTATAAAAGCTTTGAGGTCACTTCTTCTTGCCCTAAAGCCCAATCAAAGTAGTCCATAAGGCCTCCTTGACCGAGAAACAGAGTCCTCATCATTCTCCTAGACTCTATTCTCCCCAAAGGATTAGTCACTGGTCTACCAATAGGTGATCACTCAAAGAATATTTTTCTTCACGTTTTCCCCTCTCTTCTAAGTCTAGTCAAGTTGGGTCACCTAGGGCATCACTTTCTCGACAAAGCAGCCATAGAAAAAGTTTGATGTCCTAACTTCTGTTGTGTTGGTGTGTCCTCAAGGTCTTCTCCAAATTTGAAGCCATTCTGATAGTGGGATTGTGCGATATCCCAAGCCCTAGCTTTGAGATCAAAATTTGCCCTGGAAATTCTTGTTTTGATCCTTTCCCCTTCCTTGTCTAGGTTAAGATCATCATTGGTTGCGAGACTCACTCCCCTTAATCTAGGATGGGTCCACTTGGTCTCGTGTGGTCCTAGATCTTTGAAAAGTTAATTCTTCAAGAACCACCTGGGAAGTCAACTTCAATAGGATTTTCAGGATTGGGAAACTCCTTTACAAGGCATATTTCTCAAACCTAGCCAATAAATCTTCACCTCCTTCTCCTAGAAAGCTTTGTACCTTGCTTGAAAAGCAAGAAAGCTTTATTCTTAACCTCCTAAGAAAAGGATCACTAAGGTCACTTCGTATCTGTTTGTTGATTCATCCTTCACAAGTGAATTTCTATATACCGGGTCTCCTCCCATCGGTGAAAGTCCATAAAGAGTAGGGAGTCTTTGCTGAGGTGACAGTGGGCTAAGTCTCCATCGTTGCCCTTGACCTGGCAGTTGTCCCTTTAGGAGTCCCTTTTAGGCCCCCTGTTCGTTTGAGTGGTAACATTTTGGCACCGTTGTTGGGGACACAAAACATGTGTTTTGTTCCCCATACGACATATTGACATATCATTATTGGAGACTCCATTAGCCCTGGTTCTTCATTGATCACTAAAGTCAATGCGTGTAGGGTGAAGCAAGCATTTTTCAAGGCAATTTCATTCACCCTGGTGACTCCTCTGTCATTAAGGACCCATCAACATGTTGACCACATATATTCCCGCCATAAAAGTGACAGGGATCCCGCAGTATCCCTTATCGAAATGCATGAAGAATAGGCCAATGTTCGATGGGGATCCACATTCTGCAACCAATCACATCATAAGGTTCAGAAGGTACTTTTTAAAGAAAAATATAACTCAACCTTGTGACCAAATGGAATTATTTGTCCTATCCATTGCCCCAAATACTGATTGGCTTGATTCATGTGAACCTAAGAGCATTCTTTCTCTTCCAATGTTGACTACGCGCTTCTTGTTACATGAAGGGTCGAGTTTCCAATCTCATGAAGATATATGCCAAATGTTGGACATGGCCCTTCAAGAGGAGGAAGTTATTGAATATGGTTTTATGTTTGAGGAAGAGTGTCTTATTAATGCATACTTTAAGGATGGTGCCAAAGGAGAGCCTCATGAATTGGAAAGCATGTCCTCCAAGGATAATGAGGAAGATCTCAGCATGGTGAGCCTTTAGACATTACAAAAATGGATGATGGAATATGAAAAGTCTTGCAGGAAACTGATAGCCACATATAAGTCCCAAGAGATTTTCTCCCACTATTGTGAGCAATTGGATAGGCTCCATAACACAAAGAGTGAATATAAAGAGAGTCCTACAGATGACCCTCTTCTTGAGGCATTTTATCAAAATCCTGTAGTAAACGCCTTGGAGATCATCTCCCACTATTGTGAGGAAGATCATGATAGTCAAATAAATGAAGAATCTATGAGCGATTTTTGGGTTGTTGATTGCGGAATTGGGTATGATTATAGAAATGAAGATCCCATGGTTTCTCAAGTCCATAAGAATGAGCTCAAGGAAGAAGAAAATGCTTTGCCCCTTCTGAACAACAATGCCGGTCCTTATAAAGCCCTTCCTAGTGGTTGGAAAGGTCTCTTCTTTATGTTTCAAGATGATTCAATCAAAGAAGAGCCTTCCAAGACTGTGGGAAATTCTGATGATTTTAATATAGAAGAAATTGAGGAAGATGCTTCCCTAGGCCATGCCACCGATAAAGGGTTTTTCTTCATGTTTGAACGCTCCTCCCTTGCCTTGGAAATAAATGTTTGTGATGATGTTCATCCTAGTTTTGATGAAGGGCTGTTTTCCCCATGAAGAATCAAGAACATGGTTTTTCCCTAAATACAATGATTAGTCCACTTCTTGTTTTACAAATGACCAAAATAGCATCATCCTAAACATGTTTGAGTCTTTTACTCCTTACCCTAAGGATGATAGGCACGAGATAGTTCTTCATCAAAGATTCATATACTTGGTCATTGACATTTCCATATCTTGGTTGGAGGATCAAATTCAATCCTCTCGACTGGCGTCTTTTCCTTCTTCCACCGTTCCTTTCTATGGCATATTGGTCTCTTTTTTTCCCACCTCCCTTCCTCGCAACCCCTCATATCATTGTTCCCTTTTGTATTGTCAGGTCCACTGCAAAAATAATCATGGAAGCATGCGTTCTTGTATCAATTGATATGTTGGTTGCATTGGGTCTATGACTAAGTCACCTGACACGGGGATTCGGGATTCGTAAGATACGAGGATTCGAGAGTCGGATTCGGACACGTTGACCCCCCGAAATAGGACATGTAAGATTCGTTAATATTATATATAATTTTAAAACTAACTAAACTATATAATATATAAAATATATATATATATTAATATAGTTTAAAAATATATATATATATATATAATAATATAATAGTTTAAAAATATAATATATTATATATATTTATTATATATATATTTTAAAAACTAGATATTTCTTACACAAATTCTCATTAATGATACAAATTCATTGATTTCAAACATAGATCATCTAGATGTTAGTTTTATTATTTACAAAGTTAGTAATAGTAACATTATAGCAATTAGCATGCATACTACATACCAAATTCAAATACATCAACATGTCACATAAAATGATAAATCATGATTTATAAATGAAAGACAACTTACAGTCACAAGATAGTAAGATAAAGACACGACAACTATAGTTTTTTCATTAAGTCATCAAATCAAAATGTGTTACATAGGTAGTGCAATGGCAAATAGAAATAGAAAATATAAAACAACTACAGGTATACAACCCTCAAGGCAATAGGTAGCCGGAGCCCATGACTCATGAGTCAACAATCCTCATAGTCATCATCAGAATCAGTATCAATGTCTTCATCATCATGGTCACCACTGCCCTCCTCTGCATCATCCTCCTCCCCTGTATCCATAGTCACCTCTGCATCTGTTGGTGTGGAGGATGACCCCTCAAAAATATCATCGTCATCAAATCTAACAGGCTCTAGCACTGGATCATTGAGATCCATGTTGGCCAATGCCAACTCAACACTGTTGTCCAAACCCATATCATCAGGGAAGACATCCCACATCTTTGTCTTTCCCCTCAACCACTCTTCCCTCTGCCTGTAAATAAGACAAAGGTTGGTGTGCACATACACCATTGTCTCTGCCCTGGACTGTTCAAGCCTGCTCTTCTTCACACTATACAAATTCCCATATGTGCTCCAATTCCTCTCGCAACAAGAGGATGAAGTCACCTGAGAGAAGATCTTTATGGCTAACTGCTGAAGAGGAGGGCTTGTTGCCCTATGATTTGCCCACCAAGAAAAGGGCTTCTTAGCCCCCCTGTCTCTAATCACATCATATCTTGCAAATCGACTAGTGCCAGTGGAAAACTCTGCAAAGGCATCCTCCACCTCATCAAGGGATGCTCTATCCTGGAAAACCTGCCTGAATGCATCTTTTCTCCCTTGTGAGATTTCACCATCCATTTCAGGAGGGAATCTGCGGGAAGGTCCACCATTCAGCCACTCATGGTTGTAGTATTTTGGGTTCAATGAGTGAGCCAAACAATGTAAAGGTGTGCAATTCTTGTCCCATTTGCTGACAAGAATATCATGTATAGTACCACAGAAGGCCTCTGGTGATGTCTCATACTCAGGGTACTCACTCTGTAGAATAATGCTCCTCACAGACTCAATCATAGAATCCCATCCCTCATAAACCTCTCCTAGGATGGGTTTGTCTGTATCTGCAAATCGAAGCAAAGAAATGATAGGATCCATGATCTGAATAATTAGATCTACCCTCTCCCACCAAGCATCATCTAGCACTGTGTCCTACACTCTTTTAGAGGCTACTTGATTTGTCTTTTTCCAAAAGGACCAAAAGTCAGAAATAACCATGGCCCCAAGAGCGGTCTTGACCTCCCTCAACCTCTTCAACATCATGAATGAAGAGGCAAACCGTGTATCAGAAATCTTCAACAATGATAGATTGTTGTACTCCTTGTAGATAGTGAGGGCATTTGTATGATTTTGCACAAAGTTTTGGATATGTCGTGCATCCTCAATAATGTTACCAATCCAAAGCACATCAGAAGCAATGGATTTCAGTGCTAAGTTCAATGAATGGACAATGCAAGGTGTCCAAAACACTTGTGGATATTTAGCTTCCACAATCATGCCAGCAACCTTGCAAACAGGTGCATTATCTGTAATGATTTGCACACAAGAATCAACACCTACATCTTCAATAACTTTAATAAATAACTCACCCATAAATTGTGCATCCTTGTATTCTCCAAATCTATCCACTGCTTTCAAGAAAACTGGACAATTCAAGGAAGACACCATGAAGTTGATGATTGGGTGTCGTGTTGGATCTGTCCATATATTAGAAACAATGCTAACCCCAAATGTTGGCCATGATGCTACAATAGGCTCAAGCTTTTTTTGCACCTCTTTTTTTGCTTTCATTAACAATGTAGTTCTAAGCTTCTCTGAACCAGTAGGCACATACCATGATGGAGACCCGTGAGTTAGAGCTCGACACATCTCAATAAATAGAGGTGAGCGTACAACATTAAATGATATGAAGTTTTGATAGAAAAAGAAGGCAATGGAGAGATCAAGCTCTTCCCATTTCTCTTTTTGAAAAATCTTGTCCTTTGAACCAAGTGTAATCGCTCTTCTTTTTGCTGTTTGTCCCCCAATAGAACTCTCAAATGGAAATTTGGTGGTGCCTTTCCTCGAAAATGGAAGGGAGTCTTCATTCTTGGTTTTTCTTGACTTTGCAGCCACATTTTCCATACCAACAGTGAACTCCTTTTCCATTTCTTTCCTCTTTTGTAAAGGAACAACTTTACAAGCTCCAAGTCCACAACTTGGTAAAGCCAACAAATGGCCTTTCACACGATAATATGTGCTTTTGAAAGAAATGTGGCAAAAGTTGCATCTCCATTGCACATTGCCTCCTCCGTTCCCCTTGGTGCTTGTACCATCCTCTCTTGTAACATATTTCCACAAGGGATATTTCTCAATGTTGTCTTTAAGTCCTCCTCTTCCCTCAACATTACTTGCAGTAGACTCTGATGATATTGGGGGAGGAGGGGCATCTCCAATGGAGACATTCTTCCCCTTTCTTTGCCCCCTAACTACTGCCCTTGATTGAGCCATGAATACTGTAAAAAAAATAAACAAAACATGCACAAATTTGTAAAAAAAAATCATATACAAACTGTTGTAATAAAAATGCAAAAGAATAGAGATGAAATGCACTTACCTGGTGCTTGAATCTCCTTGCCAAACGCTCCACACCCTTAGCTCCTTGCCCACAGCTCAATGTATGCAAAACTGAAAGAGAGAAATGGTAAAACACTTAAAGAATAGTGCCTTTTTTATGCTCATGGGTTTCATTTTTTGGGGATTCGAATCCCAAAATCGGGACACATTGTGTCCTAATGGGACACATACGGGATGTTAGGACACGATGTGTCCCTTTTTGGGATTTGAATCCCCAACGAAACGTGTCTGATTCGCGGGATTCGGACACGTGGCCTCTTTTCAGAGAATCCGGTTTCTTAGTTCTATGATTATACCTAGCACGTGACATTGTTTGATATGCATGTTAGAGTAGGATGCATCGCATGTTGGGTTTGCATTAGAACTAACCTCATTTGATATTTCTCGTGGTAGATTAGGTGCATTTAAATTAAAATTTGCATATTTTAATTTTTCTGTTGATTTTATGGCCTAACACTAAGCATGGGTGATCATAAGACACCGTAAAAAACCATGGTGCCCCGTGGGTTTAGTCATTGATATGTGTAGGTAATTGGTCTACGATAACCGAGAGATTGTTGGAGTTCTCGTGACCTATCGTTTGAGTAGCTTCATCCACTTCTTTGAGAGATCACGTCCCAGTTGGACCCAGATGTTACCCACCATTTTGTGGATGATATCCCTAGGAGAAATTTTTTCTCCAAGATGGTCCTTAGCCAGTTGCTAGTGTTGATTTGGGGTAGCATCGGATGTGCTCTAGCCTTCAAACTTGGTGGAGAGGCTAAGGCACATGAGATCTCCAATACCTAGAAATGGTTTGGGCAGATTCTAAATAGTTTGAGAGATATCAAAATAATTAATATTTTTAATGGAGTCCCTAAGTCTAAACTTAGAGAAAATAAAATATTAATGTGAATTAATCTAAAAGAATGGTCCAAAAGTCATGGATCAAGCCAGAGTTAATCTTAGCCGTTGATTAGGGACTTAATCTCGGCTGTTGAATTGTCAACGAGAAAAGTATAAGAGGAGGCTTGAGGGTCACTTGGAGAATACACCGAGTTGATCAAGATTTCGATTTTCTGGGGTAGGGTTTGCTGAGGAAGTCGAAAGAGTGAACATAGTTGCAGCTGAGGGGCAGTGAATACAGAAGCAAAGAGGCAGAGATAGTACCAAGAGGGTCAGTGCAGAAGCTGGGAGAGAGGAACGCAGAGCCAGCTAGGGTTCACGCAGAGGCAGCCAGGAGTTGCACAATGCCTCATAGAGCTAGCGTGGGTGACGCAAAGGCTATAAGGGCTGACGCAGTGCCTCTAGAGGCTAACACAGGGCGAGCTAGGGTGACGCTAGGCAGACGTTGGGCTAGAAGGTGCTGACGCAGTCCCTAGAGGTTGACACTGGGGTTTTCGTGGGGCAGATTGGCGCTGGGAGCTATCAGAGTGTTTATCCTTGGTTTCAGCTGAAACATCTGTCTCTGACTGGAAGGTACTACTACGAGATTATTCTCTGTTGGGTGAGTTGGTTTTGGCACCTAGATTGTATTATGAAACTGCTTAATAATTAAAACCCTCAGATATGTGCACCGGTTTTTCCCGCATTGGGTTTTTCCGGGGACATTGGTTCAAAAACAATGGTGTCACTTGTGTGCTTGTTTTGTTTCCTTCAGCTGATGATCTGTAATGTGTTGAGCATGTACTTGTATTTATTTTCAGTATTTACATGGTAAATAACTTGTTAATTAATCAGAACAAGTAGGTAGAGATAAATCAGGAAAGTACATGAAGGGTTTCTAACAGTTAGACTTAGAAATTCCAACATGGTATCAGAGGGTGGTTGCAGATCACAGGAGAACTGAGGACATCAACTGAGCAGAGCAATAGCAACAGAAAACAACTGTCCCGAGTGACAGAGTCTGTTCCTAGCAGAGAAGCAGCAAGGAAGGGGTGATGCAGCACCTGCGTTATCAAGTTTGAGCTGGGAAGAGGATCAACACAGTTGCAGAGGGGAGCAGACTCTACCTACGTAGTGGCCTGTCATCTTTCTCACTCAGGAAGGATTGACGCTCGTGGCCAGGAGGTGCGGATTTTGCTGGTGCCAGGATTGCGCAGAGCCTAGAAGCTCTAACGTTCAGTTTGCTGGGGCTTAGGAGGTTGTGGGTAAGTTGCAGAGTGAAGCTAGTGGGGTACTGTAGTCACAACAGTACCTAACAGGGCAAGACCAAGGAGGAGGGAGTTGCTGTCGAGGATTTCTAGCCAAGAAATCCAAATCAATGGTGCAACTGCACTAAGGAACAGAGTGGGGGCATTTCGACATTGGCAGAGGGGTTTCCAGGAGGGAAATCAAGGCTCAGAGGGAGTCACACTGAGAACTTCCAGGAGGGAAGTAGAGGAGTAGCGAGATGGTAGTGAACGGGGTAAGAGACCAGGGCAGACTGGACGAAGCCTCAAACTTCGTAGTCTGGAAGGCTAGAATCTTGTCTGTTCTAGATAGGAAATGTGTCAAGCACTTTGCCTTGAGGACGACTGCAATCCCAGTTGACCCAGTTGAGAACGACAAGTATGAGGAGGCAATGGCGAGAGCTAAGAGCATCATCCTTGACAGGGTCAAGGATCATGTAGTACCACATACTGCCGAAAAGGACACGACAAATGAGATGTGGGAGGCCCTAAAGAAATTGGACCAACATACTTCTGTGCAGAGAAGGATGCTACTTGAAAATTAGCTGCGGTCATACCAGATGCAGAAAGGGGAGCAGATAGACACCTTCCTCAGTCGATTGAAGGAGATCCGGGATCAGTTGACTTCCATAGGGGCTACACCGGATCAAGAATTGATGGTGAGAACAACCCTGAACTCAGTCTTAGAAGACTGGGAGGTGTTTGTCTAGAGCATACTGGGCAGGGCAACCCTTCCAGATTGGGAGAAGATGTGGGCAGCTCTT
The DNA here is from genome assembly GCA_000404065.3 of Pinus taeda. Taxonomy (NCBI): domain Eukaryota; kingdom Viridiplantae; phylum Streptophyta; class Pinopsida; order Pinales; family Pinaceae; genus Pinus; species Pinus taeda. The sequence continues at coordinate 32,185 of APFE030747134.1, forward strand.
CGCCAAGAAGAGATCAGAAGGCTAAGCAAGACGAGAAGCAACGACAAGGGGATCAAAGTCAAGGAAGATGCTGCCCTAGCATCTGAGGGAAAGCAGGAGAAATGGAAGAAGAAGGACCTCTCCAAGGTCAAATGCTTCAACTGTGGGGAACTGGGTCACTATGTGAGCCAGTATTCGAGGAAGAAGAGCAAGGGAGAGGCTTCCGAGACCAAGGCTGGGCCAGCAAGGGCGGAGAAGGAAGTGGAGACAGATGATGATTGTGCCATGAGTGCTCACACGCCACTTGAGCAGAAGTGGGGAGACATCGAGCTGTAGTCAGACGGACTATAGGCGATAAGGGGCAGGATCCTTGAGGTACCCAACCTCTTGGATTATACCTGGCTACGGGAGCCCGAAGAGTAGTAGTGCTGGCGGATGCCAGTAGAGACGGATGCGGATGGAGCGACAAAGGGAGCTACAGTGCAGGATTCCCAGGACAGCGTGAAGGAGCAGTGCAAGATGCATAGAGTTGTTGCAACAACATAGAGGTCAGAGAGGGAGCACTTGTCAACGACAGAGGGAGTTTCAGCATCAAGGGTGTCTCTAGCCTGACAAAGATGCCAGAGTTGGGAGATTAGTTACTTACTTCTCAGTAACTGAGTTGTAGTGCAACAGTTAGCAGTGGTAGTGCTATGGGCAACATGATGCAGCATGATGAGAGGGATTGCAGTGCAAATGTAGCAGTGGCAGTGGCAGAGCCATGGGTAGCAACACGGTGTAGAGGGAGTTGCTGTACAGATGCAACAGTGGCAGTGGCAGGGCCATGGGTAGTAGTACATGATGCAACAACTTCAGAGGATGTTGGACAGCAGGCCTAGCATTGGCATAAGGATCGATGCCGGATGATCAGGGTGATGCTCAGTCAGGAGTATTACTAGAGCACAGTCCTCACTAAAAGGGAGTGTTGATTTGGGGTAGCATCGAATGTGCTTTAGCCTCGAAACTTGGTGGAGAGTCTAAGGCACATGAGATCTCCAATACCTAGAAATGGTTGGGGCAGATTCTAAATAGTTTGAGAGATATTAAAATAATTAATAATTTTAATGGAGTCCCTAAGTCTAAACTTAGGGAAAATAAAATATTAATGTGAATTAATATAAAACTGTGTTAGAAGGGTACAAAACTCATGGATCAAGCCAAAGTTAATCTTAACTGTTGACTAGGGACTTAATCTCGGCCGTTGAATTGACAATGAGAAAAGTATAAGAGGAGGCTTGAGGGTCACTTGGAGAATACACCGAGTTGATCAAGATTTCGATTTTCTGGGGCAGGGTTTACTGAGGAAGTCAAGAGTGATCAAAGTTGCAGTTGAGGGGCAGTGAATGCAAAAGTAGAGAGGCAGAGATTTTACCAAGAGGGTCAGTGCAGAAGTCGGGAGAGAGGAACACAGAGCCAGCTAGAGGTTCATGCAGAGCCAACCAGGGTTCATGCAGAGGTAGCCAAGAGCTGCGCAGTGCCTCAGAGAGCTAGTGTGGGTGATGCAGAGGCTTTAAGGGCTGACGCAGTGCCTCAAGAGGTTGATGCAAGGCGAGCTAGGGTGACGCTGGGCAGATGCTAGGCCAGAAAGGGCTGACGCAGTCCCTAGAGGCTGACGCTGGGGTTTTCGTGGGGCAGATTGGAGCTGGGAGCTGTCAGAGTGTTTATCCGGGGTTTCAGCTGGAACATCTGTCTCCGACTGCGAGGTACTACTGCTGAGATTATTCTCTGTTGGGTGAGCTGGTTTTGGCACCCAGATTGTATTCTGAAACTGCTTAATAATTAAAACCCTCAGATTGCTGCACCGGTTTTCCTGCATTGGGTTTTCCCAGGGACATTCGTCCAAAAACAACGATGTCACTTGTGTGTTTGTTTTGTTTCCTTCAGTTGATGATCTGTAATGTGTTGAGCATGTACTTGTATTTATTTTCAGTGTTTACATGGTAAATAATTTGTTAATTAATCAGAACAAGTAGGCAGAAATAAATCAGAAAAGTACATGAAGGGTTTCTAACAGTTAGACTTAGAAATTCCAACAGCTAGCAGCCAATTGTAGCCACCAACTAGCTCATTGTGCCATTTCTCCACCCCTTGAGGCAGCCATGTGGTCTCCTACCCATCTGTCATGCTTGTATGTTTGAAGGTGGGCCTCTTGAACCTAAAGGTATGCCTTGTCATTTGGTAATTGAGTATTATAGTTTGCTTATCATGGATACTTCTGGGCATGGATTAATGGGGGGTTTCAGTGGAAAGAATGGGCTAGGTATGTGCGTTTGTCCTATAGACCCTTTTTGGATGTTAACTTTGGCTTTTAGTCCCATGGGATCTTTTTTTTGACCATTTGGCTTTAGGGATGGTACTTCATTGCAAACCTCGATTTTGGTTGTGTGGTCCCGCTCCCTTATACACATATATTGCCCCCTTAACCCCATTCATCATTTCTCCCACTTGGGCCGACATTCCTCCATTGGGTCCACATAGGGTTAGCCTTCCCCCTCCCCTTACCCACACCTGGGTTAGGCTTGGAATGGTGCCCCAGAGGTTGATGCAGCTAAAAAGAAAAGTAAAAGCATAGTTGACCACATTCAACATGAAATGTACAACAAAATGCAAAATATGGCCGGGACAAACACATTTAATACATGGGAAAAAGCCAATACATGAGCTCTACCGTATCATCATGGCCATCACCCTGGTTCCTACATGATCTATGAGCCTCGTTCATCATATAGGAACCCATGATTGTCCCAAACCCTGGTGGGCAATGCACTGCCCTACCTTAAGAGGGGGCATCTATTGCTATATCTCACACATCATGCTCTTACACCTTGAACCCTGAGCAATTAATTGAAGAAAAATCATAAAAGGTAAAAGGCATATAATGAAGGGTGGAAAAATCAACGCCAGGGCACCTCATGTACCACGATTTCTCCCCCCTATACATTATATACCCAAGTGTGGGCTCCCCTTTTACTAGCTACCCTTGTATCCCAACATGTGGCCTAGGGCTGCCCCTTTTCATTCCCTACTCCATTCATCTTTTTATGACATGCCACCACCTTTAGAGGATGTACCTTGGACATATTATCCAGTTTAGAAGTAGAAATCACCTAATAGGATACTTGGTTAACTCCATTTGGAGCTTGGAGACATTAGCACATGCCAAAGCCCATTATGGAAGGGCGTGCCGTTATGAAGTCCCCACCTGTTGTCCATGGTTTGTAAGCTCTTTTACTCAATTTCCTTGATGTCTTGTTGTACTGGAAGGTTAGGGGACATTTTAGATCTTATGCAGGGTTGCAGATGGTCTCCATCTTGGGTTTGGTCTCCTTATATGGGGTCCTAACCCTCCAGAGGGCTACGTTGGCACATGTAGGGTTTGTGTTGAGAGCCATGGGCCTCCACAGTAGTAGACAACACTCCATGGATCCCCAAAGATGTCCAGAGATTGCTCGAGATTAACCTATTGGACGAGGAAGATGCGCCTGGTTCACTTTTGCCCAGCCAACCCGATAGATGTACCATGCACTTGGCAGATGACCCAGGACTCTGATGTTGATGTGGCATCACTTACACCATCATCTGAGCCCTTGGAGATGGTCTACAAGCATGTACAACTTAATTGGAGACCCATGAGATCACTTATGTGCCCTCACAAACATTTGTAGCACCACAAGTTTATTATGTGGAGAGCAAGGGACCAACCCCTTGTCCATTAATTTTGGAAGTCCAATGTAATGTTCCAAAATGGGAAAAATAGTGCTATGCAAAGCAAACAATAAAAAGAACACCATAAAATTGAAAAGTCCAGGAATAACCAACAATTGAGCCATTTTACTATAATCTCGGAGAAAATTACAATAATGTGGAAGTGGTGCACTTGGGCTTGCCTCAATGGCAAGCGTGATCAAGCCCAGGTGGTAATATGTCAAGCCCAGATGGCAAAAATAATTACTGCAATGATGCCCTACACTGCCCTTGTGAAATTGTGTTGTCTGCTACAAAGATGCTGTTGGAAACCCCACTTCCGGTGCTCAGAAAATTATGGGAAATTAACTCCGGCCTCTCCACCAAATACCTAGAATAACCCACGAAAGAATATGCCAAATTTTGACCTCAGAATTTTGGCCCAAATTGCCCTTAGCTCCTCTAGCTGTTGGCTGACGTGGGACCTCTGTTTAACCCTTAGATCTGCCCAAAAAATTCTATAAAATTAGGAGTGTGATACTTGCCCAAAACCCAGAAAAACTCAAAAAGGGTTTTCCTTGGTTCCAACCTTCAAAAATTGAACCTTCATAGCTTGGCCTTCCTCCAATTTCGAATGTTCCTGTGACTGATCCTGTCAATCTCTACTCTCCCAAATCCAGCAGTCCTCAAATAGCCTTCCAAATTATCTCCCAACGCCCCAACTTCAAACTCCTTCGGATGGTGTTGCCCGAAAGAGTCTCACTCCAATGATTGCACAGTCATGGAAGAGATGACACAATCCTGTGTGTGGTGAAATGAACGCTGCGTGTAGGATGACCGTCTTGTCTGTAGCTACCCTCTATACTCTTGAAAATGATGCTCCTGTCTCCCCAACTTTCTGAAGTGCTTCACGCTGTGATTGCGCAATCCCCACGTTGTTGTAACTCCCTCTGCTACTGGTACTTGACTTACAGCCACTATAACTCGTCTTCCTGCTCCTGCTACGAATTGAGATGAAGAAGAACTCCCTCCTAGGGTTGGCACTTGAAGTCTACCGAAGCAAGGGTTGAGATCTTCACTCCGATACACTCGTGTGCTAAACAACACAATAACCCGACTAAGCAGCTCGAGCAAATATGATTGAGTTCAATATGTCAAAAGATAAGATGCTGAAATGAGGAGAGTTTCCTTCCTTGTATAGATTTCGTGGAGCACTTTTCCCTCCATCGTGGGTCCCTCACCTAACCATCGATTTCCCCTCCATGCAAATCAATCTAGGGAATGCATATTCTCCTAGTGTGAGTCGCCCCCACGTACAAATTAACCACATCGAAATAACTTTGACTAAGTCTAGCTTCCTAATAAAATCGAATGGGCCCCATCACCTCCAAAATCGGCCCCGAAATGTAAAAATTAATCCTGTTCCAAAATAATTTAGAAAGGGACATTACATCCAACTAATCATTTTAACACTTATGGACTTCATTAGGCCTCTTAGAGACCCCAACGACATGCATCATTGATTATTCAAACTCTTGGGAGGCTTATTAGTTTATTTATGAGCTAGTTTGGTGGGCTTGTCACCAATAGATTGTTATTTGCACATTATTTTAGTTGATGGGCTAATGTAGGCTCAAATTAGGTAATTCGAACTCCTAATGAGTGTATAAATAGGAGAAACATGAATTCCTCTGTATGATCACTTTGGATTGGATCATTCTTCTCTCTTGAAAATTTCACACTTTTTCTTGGAGGATGAATTGGAGCATGGATGAATTTTGATATTTGGATTAGAGTATCTTATTTTGGAAATTCTTTATTGTCAATTGTTGATGGTTGGATATGTTCTCTTACATGTAAGTACACACATTTAATGCTATTCTTGTTTTACTTTGTCATATACATTGGAATGGAATTTTTGCTGTACTAGGGTTAATTGCTGCATTGCATAATTGTGAAATTGTGGAATTATTGTTTCCATATAGCTTCTCTCATTGTATGGGCTATGTATGTTGAATGAAATCTTCTAGGGATAATTCTACCATTTGAATTTATCTTGATAAGCCATCTCTTTTTGCGAGGCAAAGTATAAAAGCTTTGAGGCCACTTCTTCTTGTTGAAAAATGTAACTAGGTTCAGTCTTCATAAAATGTATTTATGAAAACAATTTTTATTATTGTTACAATGACTTATTAAAGCATGGGTTTGATGCTTGGGTCATCATTTTATTAGTCAAAGTCCCTATTGTGGACTCCTAGGATTAATATTGAGTCATTAGAGTCATTGTATATTTTATGAGACCTTTCTTCGGCTCTTGAATGATGTAATTTTTCTTTTTTTGAATCAAAGATGAATTATGTAACCTTCACACCGAGTCGGCCTCAATTGGGCAATTTGACCTCACCAAAAGCCTATATATTTGTCATATCCCTTCTCAAACACTTTAGTAACAGGGGGTTGCTACACAATTTTGTACATTTTTTACTAAGGAAGAGGATCCCACACTTTCGACTTAGGGACTTAGGGGCCAAATCAACTTTATTTAGCTGCTAGTGGAATGTGGGGGCCACCCACATGGGAGTTCGAATTAACCATTCGATATGCTTGGAGGGAAAATTGAATGGGTGGATGGAGGGGCCCACATGAGGCTAAGGAGGCCCAAAGAGTTATAAGGAGAGATCAACTCTCATTTTGGTTTCATCTTTGACATTTGCAAACAACTACTCAACTGTTCACTTTGCTGTTTAGCTGAGTAACCCGGTTGTTTAGCCATGAGTCTCTCAAGTGGGAGATTCAACCTCTACTATGGGGGACTATTCGTGCCCACCCTAGGGAGGTTGTTCTACAAGGGTTTTTAGGAGTACCAGGGCAGTGACATAGCATCAGTGGCCAGCGCAATGCAAGGAGTGCGTATTTCTGGGTAGCTAGGAAACACGCAGAGGGAGATTGAGGCCAATAGTGATCATATTGCTTGTCAGGGAGTTAGGGAGTTGAGGTAGCAACACTAGACCAACAATCTTGCTGGGTTTTACAGCCAGCTGAGCCAACATTTTGACAGTTCGAATTGTTGGGCTAAGGGACAACGCAGAGGCCACTTCGCAGATTTTCGTGGAGCTTGGGAGTAGGTGATTTTGGCCAAGAGCTCATCCAGGAAGTCAGGGGTTGGATAGCAAGGGTCAACTCAACACTTTGGAGGAGTTTTTAGGAGGATTTACAAACAATTTCCAACAGGCCGAGGTTTGCAACTACAATTGAGGTGAGGTTCCAAGGGTGTTGAAAAGTAGAGGTCAAAACTAGCTAAAATCTCTTCTGGGTTTTCCTGGTTTTAGGCCAAGGAGTCTGGGGTTAAAAGCATACAATTTTATGGGCAGTATAAGTGCGCTTTCCAGCCATTCGAACTTCAGTAGAGAAGCAGTTTCTGGGCAGCGTAATGCAGATTGGTGCAGCAGCTGGGTAGTCTTCAGCTCAACGATTTTCCCACCTGGGTTTGGTCTTGCTTGGCCTTTGAGACAAGCCCAGGTGCACCATTCCATCATCTACTGTATTTTGCTTGCAAAAAGTTAATAAATGGCTCAGCAGTTCCATATTTGCAACTTTTTGTTTAATATCACTTGTATTCCTATTTAGGATCATTACAATATTGGAGCAGATCGAATTCATTTGGACACACTCTCTCTTACAAGTTTGATATCGAAGAAAGAGTTGGGAAAAGTGCGAAGTTGAAAGGAGGCTAAAAAGTGTGCGAGTTTGGTCAAGAAGGAAGGGACGGACAAAATCGAAGTTTTGGGATGCCTCTCTCTCTTTCTTGCGGGCTATTTTAGGAGATCGAAGTCTCTTTGTCAAATTCGAAGCTTCTGCTGCTGCCAATTGCTGCATGGAGTTGCCAAGTCGAAGTTGCTGGCGTCGAAGTGTTGCTACTGCTAGGTCGAAGGTTGGATCGAAGAAGGAAAGGCTGACTTGGTATGGAGGAGGTCTATGTCTAGGTTGAAGAGTCTTAGGAAAAACTATTGAAGGAAGAGATTTTTGACTGGGTTTTCCCTTAGATAGGTGTTTTTCCCTAGCAGAGTGCCTACAACTTGTGTCTTGTGTTTTTGTGATCTTCATTCACACATAATTTGGTAATTGCTTGATGAAAGATAATATAATAAATAAGTAAAAGAAGCCACAATAATTCACAAGTAATTATCGAGAAAGAGAAAAACTAATCCTAACTAAACTAGCATTGATTTCTTGACATGGTATTAGAGCTAAGGTCGAAGAAGATGGAAGATCAGTGCATTGGCTTAAACGAAATGATTACTACTCCCTCTATGATAAGAATGGGATTCAATACTACAGGAAGATGGATCAAGAAGATTGTCTACTACTTATTCAACAAGGTCAAAATTCAAGGGTTATTAGCTGCACTTACAGGATCCTTTAATGATGATAATGCATGGATCATTGATAGTGGAGCATCAAGGCATACGATAGGGAAAAGTAATAAACTTCAAACTCTATCAAAGGAACCATCTTCTCATGCAGTGGAATTGGTAGACAACAAAATGTTGATTTGGGGTAGCATCAGATGTGCTCTAGCCATGAAAATTGGCGTAGAGGCTAAAGCACATGAGATATCCAATACCTAGAAATGGTTTGGGCAAATTCTAAATAGTTTGGAAGATATTAAAATAATTAATATTTTTAATGGAGTCCTTAAGTCTAAACTTAGGGAAAATAAAATATTAATGTGAATTAATATAAAACTGTGTTAGAAGGGTCCAAAAGTCATGGATCAAGCCAGAGTTAATCTTAGCTGTTGATTAGGGACTTAATCTCAACCGTTGATTTGTCAATGAGAAAAGTATAAGAGGAGGCTTGAGGGTCATTTGGAGGATACACTGAGGGAGACCAGTCAGTTCAATTTCTGGTGCAGGGTTAGCTAAGAAATTCGAACTAGTGGTTTGGTGAGTAGTTAGGAAGCAGCAAGTATGGAACAGAGAGACGGGATCAGGCACAAAAGACCAACGCTAAGGCTAGAGAGGCAGATGTAGTGCATTTCAGGCAGACGTAGAGGCAGTAGGGGACTGCGCAGTCACTAGGGGGCCTGCGTGGGTGATGCAGAGAGGCCTAGGGCTGACGTAGTCAAGCAGGGGCTAACGCAGAGTGTCTGGGAGCAACGCAGAGGTCAGCCAAGCTAATGCTGGGACTGGGAGAAGTGTTGGAGAATTTTTCTGTCTATGGGTAAGCCAGTTTGGCACCCTGTTGTACTGAAGAATTGCTGAATAATAAAATCCTCTCTTGCTGCACCGATTTTCCCACATTGGGTTTTTCCGAGGACTGTTGTCCAAAATATTTGTGTCAATGTGTTGATTCTTGTGCATGGGTTTGTTTCTGTATTACGGTGTGATATCTGCAGCAAAATTTATTTTAATGTTTATTGAAGGAATTTCATAAATAACTTATTGAGGAATAAGTAGGAAAAGGAAATCAAATGTTGCAGCGATAGAATTTTCACATGGTATCGGAGCAAGTAATCAGAGATAGGAAGGGAAAATCAGTTATGGGTCGAGACCACGATGCAGAGGCATCCACATCACGGGACTCGCACATATTTTCAGAAGATTGCACAAGAGAAAGAGACTTCGATTTCTCTATGTTCGCTTCCAGGCTGGAAGAAGAAGTGGCTTGTATGACTAGTTCAACATCATAAGAAGTGTGGTATGTAGATAGTGGAGCCTCATGGCATATGACGAGAATTAGGTAATGTTTCTCAAAATATCGAGAAGAGAAGATGAACTTTCAGATCACCATGGCAAACAAGGCAAAGTGTACTCCAGTAGGGAAGGGTACCATAGTTTTTCAAACAGAATTGGGAGAACAGTTTTGTGCTACAAATGTGATGCATGTACCATGATTAGGGATGAACTTACTTTCCATGTCGCAACTTCAAGGCAAGGGCTATGATGTCTACTTCATCAAGGAGAAGGTATACGTCAAACACCCGAGCTGGAAAAAGAAAATGCAGATTGGGATCAAAAGTAACAGGTTGTATAGATTACAACTAGAATCACCAATGGCACTAATAGGCAGTCATGGAGACAAGGACTTGAATGAACTTTGGCACAGAAGAATGAGTCATTTGCACCATGGAGCTCTGAGAATTCTCAAGAGCATTGTAACAGGAGTTCCGGATTTGAGTACAGAACGAGACAATGTATGCTGAGGATGTGCTCTAGGAAAGTATGCCAAGGCAGCATTTCCTAGGAGCAAACACAGGGCCAAGAGTGTACTAGGATTGATACACTAAGATATTTGCGGACCTATGTCTGTCAAAGCTCTCAGTGGTGCCGAGTATTTCCTTACCTTCATTGATGACCACTCAAGGAAAACTTGGATTTATTTTCTGAAAACCAAGGACGAGGTTTTCTGTTGATTCAAAGAGTTCAAGGCTCTGGTGGAGAATCTGACTGGGAAGAAAATAAAAGTTTTGCTCTCAGATAATGGTGGAGAGTATGTCGATAAGGACTTCACTAATTTTTGCGCTAAGGAGGGCATCAAAAGAGAGTGGAAAACTCCCTACAATCCAGAGCAGAATGGAGTAGCAGAAAGAAAGAACAGGACTATTGTAGAAGCATCTAGGGCCATGATGTACGAGATATTCCGAAATTCTTATGGGTGGAAGCATGCAACACAATAGTCTATGTTCAGAACATGACTCCTCATTGGGCGTTGGGCAAGATTACTCCAGAGAAAGTTTTCACAGGGAAGACACTTGAAGTTAGTCATTTTAGGATATTTGAGAGTTTAGCATATTTCCGCATACTAGAGGAAAAGAGGAAGAAGCTAGATCAAACTGCGGAAAAGGGATATCTGATGGGATATAGCGAGAATGCTAAGGCATACTGAATCTACCTTCTAGGGAGCAGGAAGGTAGTAGTTCAACGAGATGTAAAGTTCATGGAGGACAGGGCTTTCAGAAAATCTTGCGAGATGATTGTAACATTTATAAGCTTTCTTTTGCGTGAATAACCAACAAAGATACCTTCGTCTACTCGAGAATCCAACTTTCTTGTTTCTTGATCATCTCTTTTATTGTAGCATTTGCTTCCAAATACCTTAAAATATTTGACATTTGCTGGTCTTCCTTTCCAAAGTTTGTATGTAGTCATATCACAATGGTTTCTAAGCAAACTTTTGTTCAAAATAAATACAACTGTATCAACTGCTTGAACCCAAAATTTGTTATTTAATTTTGAATCATTTAGCATTGTTCTGGCCATTTCTTGTGTAGTTTTATTCTTCCTTTCAGCAACTCCAATTTTTTGCGGTGTTCTAGCTGTTGAGAATTGCCTTTTTATTCCATTTTCTTCACAAAACTGTCGAAATGCTTTGGAGGTAAATTCACTGCCATTATCAGATCTCGAACATTTAATCTTTAAATCAATTTCATTTTCAACCATTTCCTTGTAGATCTTGAAACATTCAAATGCCTCAGATTTTTTCTTCAAGAAACTAACAATTGTCATCCTGGTATAATCATCTATCATTACTATAAAATATAACTCATCATTCAATCCTTTAGTCCTCATTGGTCCACATAGATCAGTATGTATTAATTCCAATGGTTGTGATGTGAAGTGTTCTTTTGTCTTAAATTCAGCTCTTGTCCGCTTGCCATGCCGACAATGTTCACATACAATGTTCGTTGGTTTTGAAATCAATGGCATTTCTCTCACAACTTTCTTTTTTCTAATTCTAACAAGGTTGTCAAAGTTTATATGTCCCATTTGCCTATGCCATAGCCAACTCTCATCTTCTTTTGCCAAGAAACATCCTTTAACGACCTCATCTAAGGTGTATATGTCATTTGGAGCTCTATTTGCAATAGCCACAAGTTGACTGGATTTTTCTTTTCTTATTTCACATTTCTTTGAGTCAAATAACATTGTGTATCATTGATCACACATTTGACTTACACTTAGCAAACTGTGATTCATATTTCAACAAGAAGCACATCTTTTGCTATAACATCCTTGCTTCCAAGCTTGACAATACTTGTTCGTATGACATTTGAAGACCCATCATTTCCAAAGGATACTGTTCCATCTTTTCCTTCCTTTAAAGATATAAATTTATTCCTATCTCCAGTCATATGTGTAGAACAACTGTTATTGACATACCAAACATTCTTTTTACTTTGAGCCTTTAATGCAAGAGCGCACCTTTCAGTTTTCTTCTTCCAGACTTGTTCATTCTAATTCTGTGGTGATTCCCTTGAGGGGAGCATAAGCCTGCAATCCTTAGCCAAATGTCCAAAGTTGTTGCATATATAGAATTCTACTTCATTTCTTAACCAGTCAAATCTTTTATAATTTTGCCTAAAGTTTGCTTGTAGATTTTTGGAATAGATATTCCTAAAAGATCTTCCAAAGTTGCTTTCATAAGTACGACAATCTATAGCTTTATGCCCAAACTTTCTACATGAATAACAAAAACCATAAAAGGTGGGTTGATACCTGGGAGGAAATCTTCTTCGTGGAATCATTTTCCAAGAACTTTCTTGTCTATCTTGAACCTTTGTTTTGGTTGGGAAACATCCTTGCTTGGTACCTGGGAGGAAATCTTCTTCGTGGAATCATTTTCCAAGAACTTTCTTGTCTATCTTGAACCTTTGTTTTGGTTGGGAAACATCCTTGCTTGGTAGATCCTTCAGCATAGGTTTTCTGTGCATTTTCCCTTTCTGAGTTTGAACCCTTTTCAAGGATTTCTTTGTAGCCTAGACTAGTCTATACTCTTTTTTTTTTTTTTCTTCATCACTGTCACTTTCTTCTTCAGATGAGGAACTATCTTCCTTGGAGAAGAAGTTTTTCCTTAAACCCTTTCTTACCTTGGTTGTTGAAATTTCTTTGAACTTTCTTTCCTTTTGTAAATGTTTTATTCTTATGAGGGCTCTTAGTAGCAAAATAACATACCTCACCACAGTTAAAGCATACTAATGGAAGTTTGCCTTTATACTTACCCGTTCTTTTCATCTTCCTAGTCATGTATGCAAATTCTTCATCTGAAAGTCCTACTTCTTCTTCTTCTTCTTCCTCTTTGCAACAAATAGATCTAAGTTTGGATACCTGTTTGGCCTTCCCGGTTTTCTTGGATGTTGTGAATGCAGTTTCTATATTAGATGAGCCATCTTCTTCTTCAATCCTCATTTCATAAGTTATAAGTATCCCATGTAGTTTGTCCATACTCAAGTTGCTTAAATATGATCCTCCTCGGTTTTCTTGGATGTTGTGAATGCAGTTTCTATATTAGATGAGCCATCTTCTTCTTGAATCCTTATTTCATAAACTGTAAGTATCCCATGTAGTTCGTCCATAATCAAGTTGCTTAAATATGATCTATCTTCTAATACTGAAACCTTAGGATTAAACCTTGATGGAAGAGTTCTAAGGACTTTCCGAACAATGACCTTCTTAACAACTAGTTCTCCTATTCCTTCCAAAGCATTTGTTATTTCATCTACACGTTGAAAGTAAGCTGCAATGTTCTTATCCTCTTTCATCCTTAGTTGTTCAACTTAAGCTTTGTAAATTTGAAGTTTTGCTTCCTTTACCTTTGAGTCTCCTGCATATATATTCTGAAGCTTGTCCCATACCTCCTTAGCTATTTTACAACCCAATACCTTAACATAGACAGATTGAGTGAGTCCACTTATGTTCATATTTTGTTGCTATGTAGCCCTGCTCGACAATTTCTCAAACTTCATATCCTTGCGCAAGTAAATGAACTTGCATCCTTCCATTCCAAAGTGCATAGTTATCTCCATTAAATAGAGGAACTCTACTCTTGGTGTACTCCATGATCTCCTTCCAATTGTTAAGCTGCTATTAAAGGAACCAAGCTCTGAAACCAATTGTTGGAAATATTGAGGGGGGGAATATTGAGGGGGGGGGGGGGGGGGGTGAATCAATATTTCTTAGCAAATAACACTTTCTTAATCTTTTCAGAGCTTTAGTTAACCTTTAGTTATTATTATTATTGTTCAATAAGAGCAATAAACAACAATGCAAAAACAGAAACAATAGGCACAAGATTTTTAGGTGGAAAACCCCCTTTGGCTCAAAAACCACCGAACGCTTTTCTAATAAGTTCTTTAATCTTCAGCCCCAACTGAAAAGAAAGCTACAACTTCCTAGAACTCTATAAAAACATCTTTTCCAGCTCCCAGTGGAAGGATGCCCTGATGCCCTAGTTTTATCAGCAGTCAGCTGAATGGATGCCCCAACACCCTAGTGAGCCACAACTCGCCCTAGCACCACCCTACCACCCTGAAGTGTTTACAGGCCCCAACCTATAGGTGACTTCATTCACCTGCCTAGCACCACCCTAACACCCTATAAAGACAAAAATCAAATACATAAGTGTGGACTCCCGTACGAGGGACAATGATCCATGTTACGATGCTATTACAATGATTTTCTTTGACGAATTGACATGGTAAGACCCTAACCCTAGTCCCAATAACCAAGAACCCTTGACCAAAACAAAATGCCGTCTTCAACTTTTTGCAATGTCACTGAGTTTCTAAATTACAATAATATACAATACTTTCATTTACAAAGGACTCTCTATACAAGACTTGATGCTGCTGGTGCTACAGAAGTGATGATGGACTGCTTCAAGGTTTAACTGCTTGAGGTTCTTTAACCTGTCCTTCAGTGATGCTGCTCTTCTTAATGATGGACTGGTTTTGATTATTTTCAATGTTTGGCTGTTTGTCTTTTAAAGGTGCTTGCCCTAATAATCTGTACATGCAACACACGAACAAATCTCCCTTTCCATAAAAAAATTGATAATAATAACCCAAATAAATAAATACTTCTGCAAGTCAATAAATATCAACACAAAAAAAAAGTGAACAGGCTTACCTTATCTTACCTTGTGATGCTGACGATGATACTGATGTATGTGCTCTTAATACTGTGAAATGATAAAGATGTCCTACTCAACCCTTAATCAAATAGATGCCTTTAGTAATTGCTGCAAGAAGTGAAGTCATACACTGTTGCTACTTCAAACTTTCACTGTAGTAGATGATGATATCACTGTTTGAATAATGCAAATGAACAAATGAGCCATGGATTGTGGTGAAAACAGATCCTTTTATCCTTGATGTAGTCAAATTGCTAATGTTGTGACTACTCCAAAACTTATGCACAATACTTGAGTAGTAAACAACACTGTCACTGTTTCAAACACCCTTCATTACAAACAATGTACTGTCTTCATTTCTTGCTGTAGGGTTCACTGTAATGTAGACTTAGAGAGAGTAGTCATTCTTGATTGTTGCCCAGATAAAGAGATTTTGATTTGTTTTAAAGTATTGTAGGATTGCTGTTGTGATCACCGAACAAGTCTCTCAAATGCAGATTCGAGACTTCTTGTAATTTTGTTCTTTTATGTAACCTTGCAGCCTTTCAAATTACAGGTCCGAGACTTCTGTAGGTGGATACCAAACTTGATAATCAAAATCCAAGTGGCCTGAAACAATATGATATGCCTTATGTTGTTGTCCTTTTAAGCCAAACACCCACTCTATTATCATGCCTGCACTATTACCTCTTGTAATTTCTGCGTTAACCTTTTACTTGCTTCTTCCTGCAATACGATCCCATCAAAATCAAACAAACCTTAACCCTCAAATATCTGCGTTATCTCAGAGTGTTATTCTAATGATTTTTTCATTTTAAAAGCACACACGTTGAGGGGATAATGAGTCTCCTTTTATAGACCCAGGAGGGGCTTCATATCATGAACGTTAGAGAATTTTATAAGGTAGACATTAGGGAGGCATATTAGGAAATTGGAATTTAGGAATTTAAAAATTTATTTTAAATGTGCCATGTAATCGAAAGGTCTCATATTTTAACAACAAAGTGATTCTTAATAAACACGGAATACTTTAAAACATAGCCTTCATAAAACTCTTAATACTTATTATTTTAATAATAATAAATATCTTTAATTTAATTAATTACTACCACTTATATAAATATATATTTTCAATTCCACTAAAATTTTGAAATCAATGATTGGCTTTATGCATATAGCCTTAATAAAACTCTTAATACTTATTATTTTAATAATAATAAATATCTTTAATCTAATTAATTACTACCCTTATTATATATATATATATATATATATATATATATATATATATATATATATATATATATATATATATATATAATATATATATATATATATATATAGTTACCTGACACGGGATTTGGGATTCGTAGGATACAGGGATTCGAGTGTCGAATTCGGGATCGGACAGGTAGGATTTGTTATATATTATTTTATTATATATATATATATATAATATATTAAAAATTAGATATTTCTTACACAAATTCTAATTAATGATTCAAATTCATTGATTTCAAACATAGATCTTCATCTATAGCATGCATAGTACATACAAAATTCAAATACATGTCAGTGGTCACATAAATCATGATTCATAAATGAAAGACAACTTACAACTACAAGATAGTAAGATAAAGACACTGACAGATGTAGTTTTCTCATTAAGTCGTCAAATCAAAATGTGTTACATTGGTAGTGTTGGTGCAATGCCAATGGCAAATAGAAATAGAAAATATAAAACAGCTACTGGTATACAAGCCTCAAGGCAATAGGTAGTCATCAATCCTCAGAGTCATCATCAGAATCAGCATCAATGTCCTCATCATCATGGTCACCACTGCTCTCCTTTGCATCCTCCTCCTCCTACTAGAGTTTTCAGATCAATAAGTTTTATACTAGAATTTGGCTTCTGCCTTTAGAAAACTTCATAGCAACTTTCAATAAGGAAAAATTATTATCCTCACTACGTAAAATCTTTAACCTCTCACAACAATCCCTGCTTATAAAACTTGGAAATATTTCACACTTAATACCATATTTGGCAGCTCCAAACAGACGATTCCTAGCCAGACTAACATCAGTTCTGCCAATGGCAAACAATATTTTATCTCTAGAACAGGATTCCAATGATCAATGCCGTATCTCCAAGGAAATCTCACCTAATACTGCTTATTGTTCCTTCACTTTATTGTCTTAAGAAATGCTTAGTATTTCTCAGATTCTAGAGTTTGGAAATTCTATAAGTGGACATAATAATTTCATCTCCGAGTTCTTTGATAGATCAAACATGAAAATTTACTAAGTCAGCTAAGCTCAAAGTGTTGTTGCAGCACGTCAGTATCATCTAAAGGAGAAGTCAGACTTGGTTGACAAGCAAAAATAGACATAAGTGTGCCTCAATAGCAACAGTTTTAGTGGATTCGAATCCCAGAAACGGGACACGATGTGTCTGTACGGGATTTGTACGAATCCCGTACGGACATGTCGTCCCCCGTTCTAGGATTCGAATTCCTAGCGAATCATGTTTGATTCGTAGGATTCGGACTCATGGGTGTTTAGGACGAATCCGGTTACTTAGATATATATAGAAAAATTTTCAATTCCACTAAAATTTTGAGATCAATGATTGGCTTAGTGCATATGGTCTTATCCGAGTGTAAATTCAATGATTGGTTTACTATCTTTGGATTTTCAAGTTATTCAATTTATAAGTGGTGAGATCACTGTGAGAATCCCTGTCATATATTGACAACCGTTGGTGAATAAAGTGTCATGTCTTGTAATGTTCCTAAATAGGAATACAAGTGATATCAAGCAAATAATGTGTGCAGTAGAAAATAAAAACGAAATACACATTAAACACCTATGGAAACGCTGCAAATAAGGAATTGCTGCGCTGTTTTATTACTTTTCGGAAGGCAAAATACAATCGATAATGAGATGGTGCACTTGGGCTTGCCTTAATGGACAAGCATGACCAAACCCAGGTGAGAAAATGGCCGAACTGAAGGCTGCCCAACCGTTGCACCAATCTGCACTACCCTGCCCAGAACACTGCGTGCTGGTTGAAAAGGGACTACAGGAAACTTCACCTCTGAAGCTCAGAAAATGCTGCAAATTTAACCTCAAGCTCCTTGACCAAAACCCACAAAAACTTAGAAAGGGTTTGGCCTAACTCTGAGCCAAAGTCGAACCCACAAAATCGTGCAAATTCCCCAACTAACTAACAATTCACCCTATTATATGAATTGGGATTTCAGGCCCGAATAACATTCGGAAAATTCTGAGATTTTAACCATAGACTCCTTTCAGAAAACCCACAAAAACCCACGAAGGAATTTGGTTGGTTTAGAATTCTGAAATTCGACCCCCTTGGAGCCCAGCTTTAGCTGCAACTGCAAAACTCGACCTGCTGGAATCTGCTTGTAAATCCTCTCGGAAATGGACCCAGAGTGCTGGGCCAACGTCTACTATCAATCCCTTGACTTCTCGAATGGGCTTTTGGCCTATGGCACCTTCTCCTTAGCTCCATGAAATTGCTGGTTGGCCCTCTGTGTTGTCCCCAAGCCCAATAATTCGAACCACTGGGATGCTGGCTTTGTTGGTTCCAAAACTCACAAGAAAGGTTGGCCCTTTGATGCTCTCCCAATTATCTAACTCTCCCAATAATTTCTTGATCATTGATAGCTCCAAACTCCCCCTGTGTATTCTCCAACTAGCCAAAATACACACTCCCTGTTATGGCTGAATAGTAGTGCTGTAACACACTCCTGGAACTCCTGAAATACTTATGGAACTGCCTCTCTAGGGTGGGCACAGATGGTCCCCCGAAGTGGAGGTTGAATCTCCTGCCTGAGAGATTCGTGGTTAAACAAGAAGTTGACTCAGCTAAACAGCATAGCGAACAGTCAAGTAATTTTGATTGCAAGGTGTAAAAAAGAATCCAAATGAGAGCTCCCTCCTTTTATCTTTGTGGGTCTTCCTTGCCTCATGTGGGCCCCTCCATTCAACACTTCGAATTCCCTCCAAGCCATTTGAATGGCCTAGTTCGAATTCCCATGAGGGTGGCCCCCACCTTCCACTAGCAACCAAATTAAGTCAAATAACCAAATTAAGTCAAATTTCCTCCTAAGTCCCTAAGTCGAAAATGCTAGGTTCTTTCCCTTAGCCAAAAATGTGCAAAAATGTGTGGAAACACCCTGCTACAAATGTGTTTGAGAAGGGACATGACAGGCCTTCCCTCCCAAATGTTGCTTGCCTTCAAGCAACCTCAAAGCTGTGTGCTCCAAAATGTGGTCACCCTCCTAGTTGGCATCCTCATCCAACAAGCTCCTCCATTTTACCAAAAATCGCTTGTCGCTCCTCCATTTTACCAAAAATCGCTTGTCCTCAAGTAATGCTCGAGCAAGCATCCTCTCTAATTGTTTCTCCCCCACTGTCACTGCAAAATGTGTTAGTGTCCCAGATGTGTCACTGGATCATGCCTGACCTCTGCATTGTCCTGATATGAATGAATCCTGCAATACCAGGATTCCAGGCAATCCTGTCCAACATGAAGCTCCCCTCACTCTACTCACTATTCTGCTCAGTGAAAGTACCATAAGTCCCCTGCGCCATCAGTGACTCGCTAAAGGCCAATGGAAGATCTCTATGATCTCCCCCTACAGTAGCCGACACATCCCTAAAGGTTATTGAGCTGTGATGCTCCAGTTCCCTACTAGTCCCAGAGTGGTGCCACCATGCTGTCGCTGTGCTACTCTAACTATATCATGCTCCCCATTGTGCACAGTCAGTATCCTCCTCTCTTGGAACGTGATGGTGGGATACTGAAAGAGACGAGACACATCTTGCCTGGGCATCTCCATGGCACCAAGGCCTACCCATCCAAATCTAACTCCGAACCATAAATATCTTTAATTTAATTAATTACTACCCTTTATATATATATATATATATAGATATAAGATAGATAGATATAGATATATATAGATATAGATATAAGTCACCTGACACATGGATTCAGGATTTGTAGGATATGAGGGTTTGAGTGTCGGATTCGGACATATTGACCCCTCGGAACAGGACAGGTAGGATTCGTTATATTATTATATTATTATATATATATAAATATATATATATATGTATATTAAAAATTTAGATATTTTCTTACACAAATTCTAATTAATGATACAAATTCATTGATTTCAAACATAGATCTTCATCTATAGCATGCATAGTACATACAAAATTCAAATACATGTCAGTGGTCACATAAATCATGATTCATAAATGAAAGACAACTTACAACTACAAAATAGTAAGATAAAGACACTGATCGCTGTAGTTTTCTCATTAAGTCATCAAATCAAATTGTGTCACATAGGTAGTGTTGGTGCAATGCCAATGGAAAATAGAAATAGAAAATATAAAATAGCTACAGGCATACAAGCCTCAAGGCAATAGGTAGTCATCAATCCTTAGAGTCATTATCAGAATCAGCATCAATGTCCTCATCATCATGATCACCACTGCTCTCCTCTGTATCCTCCTCCTCCTACTACTTGAGTTTTCAGATCAATAAGTTTTATACTAGAATTTGGCTTCTGCCTTTAGGAAACTTCGTAGCAAGTTCAATAAGGAAAAATTATTATCCTCACTACTTAAAATCTTTAACCTCTCACAACAATGCCTCCTTATAGAACTTGGAAATATTTCACACTTAATACCATATTTGGAAGCTCCAAACAGATGATTCCTAGCCAGACTAACATCAGTTCTGCTAATGGAAAACAATATTTTATCTCTAGAACAGGATTCCAATGATCAATGCTGTATCTCTAGGGAAATCTCACCAAATACTGCTTATTGTTCCTTCACTTTATTGTCTTAAGAAATGCTTAGTATTTCTCAGATTCTAGAGTTTGGAAATTCTATAAGTGGACATAATAATTTCAACTCTAAGTTCTTTGATAGATCAAACATGAAAATTTACGAAGTCAGCTAAGCTCAAAGTGTTGTTGCAGCACGTCGGTATCATCTAAAAGAGAAATCAGACTTGGTTGACAAGCAAAAATAGACATAAGTGTGCCTCAATAGCAAGCAGTTTTAGGGGATTCGAATCAAAGAATCGGGACACGATGTGTCCGTACGGGATTCATACAAATCCCGTACAGACATGTCGTGCCCCGTTCTAGGATTCAAATTCCTAGTGAATCGTGTCCTATTCGCAGGATTCAGACTCATGGGGTGTTTAGGACGAATCCGGTTACTTATATATATATATATATATATAAATTATCAATTCCACTAAAATTTTGAAATCATTGATTGGCTTAGTGCATATGGTCTTATCCGAGTGTAAAGTCAATGATTGGTTTACTATCTTTGGATTTTCAAGTTATTCAATTTATACGTGGCGAGATTACGATGAGAATCCCTGTCATATATTGACAACTGTTGGTGAATAAGGTGTCATGTCTTGTAATGTTCCTAAATAGGAATACAAGTGATATAAAGCAAATAATTTGTGCAGTAGAAAATAAAAATGAAATACACATTAAACACACATGGAAACACTGCAAATAAGGAACTGCTGAGCTGTTTTATTACTTTTCGGAAGGCAAAATACAATTGATAATGAGATGGTGCACTTGGGCTTGTCTCAATGGACAAGCATGACCAAACCCAGGTGAGAAAATGGCTGAAATGAAGGCTGCCCAACCGCTGCACCAATCTGCACTGCCCTGCCCAGAACACTGCCTGCTGGTTGAAAAGGGATTGCAAGAAACTTCACCTCTGAAACTCAGAAAATGCTGCAAATTTAACCTCAAGCTCCTTGACCAAAACCTACAAAAACTCAGAAAGGGTTTGGCCTATCTCTGAGCCAAAGTCGAACCCACAAAATGGTGAGAATTCCCCAACTAACTAACAATTCGCCCTATTATACGAATTTGGATTTCAGGCCCGAATAACATCTAGAAAATACTGAGATTTTAACCATAGACTCCTCTTAGAAAACCCAAAAAAACCCACGAAGGAATTTGGCTGATTTAGACTTTTGAAATTCGACCCCCTTGGAGCCCAGCTTCAGTTGCAACTGCAAAACTCGGCCTATTAAAATCTCCCTGTAAATCCTCCTGGAAATGGACCCAGAGTGCTGGTTCGACCTCTGCTATCAATCCCCTAACTTCCCGGATGGGCTTCCGGCCTATGGTACCTTCTCCTTAGCTCCACGAAATTGCTCGTTGGCCCTCTGTGCTGTCCCCAAGCCCAAATAATTCGAACTACTGGGATGCTAGCTCTGTTGGTTCCAAAACTCATAAGAAAGGTTGGCCCTTTGATGCTCTCCCAATTCTCTAACTCTCCCAACAATTGCTTGATCACTGATAGCTCCAAACTCCCCCTGCGTATTCTCCAGCTAGCAAAAAATACGCACTCCCTGTTATGGTTGAATAGTAGTGCTGTAACGCATTCCTGGAACTCCTGAAATACTTATGGAACTGCCTCTCTAGGGCGGGCATAGATGGTCCCTCGAAGTGGAGGTTGAATCTCCCGCCAGAGAGATTCGTGGTTAAACAACAGGTTGACTCAGCTAAACAGCATAGCGAACAGTCACGTAATTTTGATTGCAAGGTGTAAGAAAGAATCGAAATGAGAGCTCCCTCCTTTTATCTTTGTGGGTCTTCCTTGCCTCATGTGGGCCCCTCCATTCAACACTTCGAATTCCCTCCAAGCCATTCGAATGGCCTAGTTCGAATTCCCACGTGGGTGGCCCCCACCTTCCACTAGCAACCAAATTAAGTCAAATTTCCTCCTAAGTCCCTAAGTTGAAAATGCTGGGTTCTTTCCCTTAACCAAAAATGTTCAAAAATGTGTCGAAACACTCTGTTACAAATGTGTTTGAGAAGGGACATGACAGGCCTCCCCTCCCAAATGTTGCTTGCCCTCAAGCAACCTCAAAGCTGTGTGCTCCAAAATGTGGTCACCCTCCTAGGTGGCATCCTCATTCGGCAATCTCCTCCAATGCACCAAAAATCTCTTGTCTTCAAGTAATGCTCAAGCAAGCATCCTCTCTAACTGTTTCTCCCCCACTTTCACTGCAAAATGTTTCAGGGTCCTAGATGTGTCATTGGATCGTGCCTGACCTCTGCACTGTCCTGATATGAAGGAATCCTGCAATACCAGGATTCCAAGCAATCTTGTCCAACATGAAGCTCCCCTCACTCCACTCACTATCCTGCTTGGTGAAAGTACCATAAGTCCCCTGCTCCATCAGTGACTCGCTAAAGGCCAATGGAAGATCTCTATGATCTCCCCCTACAGTAGCCGACACATCCCTAAAGGTTATTGAGCTGTGATGCTCCAGTTCCTTGCTAGTCCTAGAGTGGTGCCACCATGCTGTCGCTGCGCTACTCTGACTATATCATACTCCCCATCCTGCACAATCAATATCCTCCTCTCTTGGAACGCGATGGTGGAATACTGAAAGAGACGAGACACATCTTGCCTAGGCATCTCCATGGCACCAAGGCCTACCCATCCAAATCTATCTCCGAACCATAAATATCTTTAATTTAATATATTACTACCCTTATATATATATATATATATATATATATATAGAAGTCACCTGACATGGGGATTCGGGATTTGTAGGATACGGGGATTCGAGTGTTGGATTCGGACACGTTGACCCCCTGGAACAGGACAGGTAGGATTCGTTATATATTATTTTTATTATCTATATATATATATATATATATATATATATATATATATATATATATAATATATATATTAAAAATTAGATATTTCTTACACAAATTCTAATTAATGATACAAATTCATTGATTTCAAACATAGATCTCCATCTATAGCATGCATAGTACATACAAAATTCAAATACATGTCAGTGGTCACATAAATCATGATTCATAAATGAAAGACAACTTACAACTACAAGATAGTAAGATAAAGACACTGATAGATGTAGTTTTCTCATTAAGTCATCAAATCAAAATGTGTTACATAGGTAGTGTTGGTGCAATGCCAATGGCAAATAGAAATAGAAAATATAAAACAGCTACAGGTATACAAGCCTCAAGGCAATAGGTAGTCATCAATCCTTAGTCATCATCAGAATCAGCATCAATGTCCTTATCATCATGGTCACCACTGCTCTCCTCTGCATCCTCCTCCTCCTACTAGAGTTTTCAGATCAATAAGTTTTATACTAGAATTTGGCTTCTGCCTTTAGGAAACTTCATAGCATGTTTCAATAAGGAAAAATTATTATCCTCACTACTTAAAATCTTTAACCTCTCACAACAATGCCTGCTTATAGAACTTGGAAATATTTCACATTTAATACCATATTTGGAAGCTCCGAATAGATGATTCCTAGCCAGACTAACATCAGTTTTGCCAATGGCAAACAATATTTTATCTCTAGAATAGGATTCCAATGATCACTGTTGTATCTCTAGGGAAATCTCACCAAATACTGCTTGTTGTTCCTTTACTTTATTGTCTTAAGAAATGCCTAGTATTTCTCAGATTCTAGAGTTTGGAAATTCTATAAGTGGGCATAATAATTTCATCTTCGAGTTCTTTGATAGATCAAACATGAAAATTTATGAAGTCAGCTAAGCTCAAAGTGTTGTTGCAGCACGTTGGTATCATCTAAAGGAGAAGTTAGACTTGGTTGACAAGCAAAAATAGACATAAGTGTGCCTCAATAGCAAGCAGTTTTACGGGATTCGAATCCCAGAATCGGGACATGATGTGTCCGTAGGGAATTCCAGAATTGGGACACGTCGTGCCCCGTTCTAGGATTCAAATTCCTAGCGAATCGTGTCCGATTCGCAGGATTTAGACTCATGGGGTGTTTAGGACGAATCCGGTTACTTATATATATATTATATATATAGAAAAATTTTCAATTCCACTAAAATTTTGATATCAATAATTGGCTTAGTGCATATGGTCTTATCCTAGTGTAAAGTCAATGATTGGCTTACTATCTTTGGATTTTCAAGTTATTCAATTTATATGTGGTGAGATTACTATGAGAATCCCTGTCATATATTGCCAACCATTGGTGAATAAGGTCTCATGTCTTGTAATGTTCCTAAATAGGAATACAAGTGATATAAGGCAAATAATTTGTGCATTAGAAAATAAAAACGAAATACACATTAAACACCCATGGAAATGCTGCAAATAAGGAACTGCTGAGATGTTTTATTACTTTTTGGAAGGCAAAATACAATCGATAATGAGATGATGCACTTGGGCTTGTCTCAATGGACAAGCATGAACAAAACCCAGGTGAGAAAATGGCTGAATTGAAGGCTGCCCAACCGCTGCACCAATTTGCACTACCCTGCCCAGAACACTGCCTGCTGGTTGAAAATGGACTGCAAGAAACTTCACCTTTGAAGCTTAGAAAATGCTGCAAATTTAACTTCAAGCTCCTTGATCGAAACCCACAAAAACTCAGAAAGGGTTTGTCCTATCTTCGAGCCAAAGTCGAACCCACAAAATGGTGCGAACTCCCCAGCTAACTAATAATTCGCCCTATTATACGAATTGGGATTTCAGGCCCGAATAACATCCGAAAAGTTATGAGATTTTAACCACGGACTCCTTTTAGGAAACCCAAAAAAACCCACGAAGGAATTTGGCTGGTTTAGACTTCTGAAATTCGACCCCCTTGGAGCCCAGCTTCAGCTGCAACTGCAAAACTCGGCCTGCTGGAATCTGCCTATAAATCCTCCCGGAAATGGACCTAGAGTGCTGGGCTGACCTCTGCTATCAATCCCCTGACTTCTCGGATGGGCTTCAGGCCTATGGCACCTTCTCCTTAGCTCCACGAAATTGCTAGCTGGCCCTCTGTGCTGTCCCCAAGCCCAATAATTCGAACTATTGGGATGCTGGCTTTGTTGGTTCCAAAACTCACAAGAAAGGTTGGCCCTTTGATGTTCTCCCAATTCTCTAACTCTCCCAACAATTGCTTGATCACTGATAGCTCCAAACTCCCCCTGCGTATTCTCCAGCTAGCTAAAAATATGCACTCCCTATTATGGCTGAATAGTAGTGCTGTAACACACTCTTGGAACTCCTGAAATACTTATGGAACTGCCTCTCTAGGGCGGGCACAGATGGTCCCCCAAAGTGGAGGTTGAATCTCCCGCTTGAGAGATTCGTGGTTAAACAACGGGTTGACTCAGCTAAACAGCATAGCGAACAGTCACGTAATTTTGATTGCAAGGTGTAAGAAAGAATCGAAATGAGAGCTCCCTCCTTTTATCTTTGTGGGTCTTCCTTGCCTCGTGGGCCCCTCCATTCAACACTTCGAATTCCCTCCAATCCGTTCAAATGGCCTAGTTCGAATTCCCATGTGGGTGGTCCCCACCTTCCACTAGCAACCAAATTAAGTCAAATTTCCTCCTAAGTCCCTAAGTCCAAAATGCTGGGTTCTTTCCCTTAGCCAAAAATGTGCAAAAATGTGTGGAAACACCCTGTTACAAATGTGTTTGAGAAGGGACATGACAGGCCTCCCCTCCCAAATGTTGCTTGCCCTCAAGCAACCTCAAAGCTGTGTGCTCCAAAATGTGCTCACCCTCCCAGGTGGCATCCTCATCTGAGAAGCTCCTCCAATGCACCAAAAATTGCTTGTCCTCAAGTAATGCTCGAGCAAGCATCCTCTCTAACTATTTCTCCCCCACTGTCATTGCAAAATGTGTCAGGGTCCCAGATGTGTCACTAGATCGTGCCTGACCTCTGCGCTGTCCTGATATGAAAGAATCCTGGAATACCAGGATTCCAGGCAATCCTGTCCAACATGAAGCTCCCCTCACTCCACTCACTATCATGCTCAGTGAAAGTACCATAAGTCCCCTGCTCCATCAGTGACTCGCTAAAGGCCAATGGAAGATCTCTATGATCTCCCCCTACAGTAGCCGACACATCCCTAAACGTTATTGAGTTGTGATGCTCCAGTTCCCTTCTAGTCCTAGAGTGGTGCCACCATGCTGTCGCTGTGCTACTCTGACTATATCATACTCCCCATCGTGCACAATCTGTATCCTCCTTTCTTGGAACGCGATGGTGGAATACTGAAAGAGGTGAGACACATCTTGCCTAGGCATCTCCATGGCACCAAGGCCTACCCATCCAAATCTAACTCTGAACCTGTGCAGCAACAAAGAATGTTTGCCTCCCCATATGATGAAACCCTCTATGAACCCCCATGTGTCATCCCAAGAGCGAACAATATCACTCTCTGCCACAACTCCGCTCATCACGAGTGATCTATCGATCAACTGAATCCTTGCATCCCATAGCCAGACCTGATGCGGCATAGCCCTGTCAACTGATGGAATCCCTTTGGCCCTCGTCTCTAGTCCTTGCATGTGATCACTATCTAGGCTCCATATATCATGGGCTAATCTGATGCACGCTAATCTTCCCCGTGCTTGCCACTGTGTAGTACCTACTACCGATGATCGTTGGAAGCCAAGTGTGCCAAAGAGCTACCCACTGAATGCAACCAAAAGATGGGTATCCAATACTTGTAATCGATTCAGGGTATGTGGATCCTTCCTGTCCCTGCCAGCCATCTCCCCTGGGTCTGCCATCTGCCCTGTCGATAATGTGCCAATATAAGATCTAGAGCCTGGATACATACTGGGAAACTACCTCAGTTGTACCCGCTATCCTATGCTCGTGCTTGGTCCCGACATGCCCTCAGAAAAGAGTGACACATGTCTCCCTCGGGACTAGCTCCCTAGACGTAGGCTCGGTGATGAATGATATGCCACCCTTGCAGATGATCACTTCATTCCCAAACCTGTCGCTATCAACTAACTCATCAATCCAATGCTACTGAAAAGTCTCCCCCTGGTGCATTGAGTGTCACCCAAATATCTCGGGTGAGCTCCACGTCCCCTGCTGCTCGTGCCCAGAGTGCAAAAAGTCAACAACAAAATTGACTGCGCCCGAGAGGGATGTAGAAGAGGGTCAAGCGTGTGAGTCCCAACGGATAACATCAAATGTCGCTCATCTGTTTCCCCGTCAATCCTTGGTGAACTACACCCAAAGGTATGCTTGGTGTTTCCATCCAAGGGCCTCCTTGGAGGCAACACTCCAAGGCCTTGTGGTGTAGTACTATACATCACTGCATACCATCGATCATCACAGTACTCCTGGACATGCCATTGTACACCGTTGCCTACCCCTGTACATCGCTGAATACCCTCGGCTATGGCTATGCCATCCTGTACCAACCTTTGTCTTGCCTGTGTCATTGTAGCTATCACTCCCCACATGTACTCAATGTGATGTGAGGCACTCCCACTCCACATCGCAGTCCAACATACTACGACACACCCCCATGCATCTTCATGCCCATCTGTAGACCATCGCTCCACTCTAGATGTTCCTACCCATCCCTGAATGAGATGGCCTAAAGCTGTGTCCATATGTGTCAGCTTGCATCCAACCCGGATCATCACCTTCACTGTCGCACCACCATTCTCTTTGATGAGGGTATCTCCCCTCCAAGTCCTACCTAAGGGAACCAAGAAGTGAACCTCCCTAGGTGTCAACATCGATGCCACCACTGCTCTGCTCCTTTGTGTCTCACACAAATGCGAGTAATCCCCAACTCCATACAAGGCAATATTTGGTGGCCTGCCAATGCCACCTCCTCCGACAAACACTTGCCAGAGTATGTTGATCATCATGAGACCCCATGTATAATTGTCATACCAAGACAACCCAAGGGGTCTGCCCAAAAACTGATTGGCCATTGGTGCTGGCCGAAAATCTCCTAGCGGAGGTGCACGCTCAACTACTAGGTCAACTATACCCTCTAGGTCGTAGTCAACTGGTATACCTTGGAAATGATACGTGGTCCCTCCCGGATCCCAGTGCTGGTTGAAGCTTCCAACATCCCCAGTGCCTTGAAACTTCTGTTGTGCTCCACCTCGTTCAACTACCATCTCCATAGTCCACACCACCGGGTACCAACTCAGAATCTCTCACCACCCAACCCCAATAGAGGGATCGAATGCACGAACTCCCGCACATAAAACAACCCCAGCATGCAGGTGTTGCACCCTGTGCAACTTAGGTCATCTCATTTCGCTATCTTGGTTAATACATACAATTTGACTAGGTAACTTTGTCTCTCTCCGTCCAATTGGCCAAGGTAACCCAACAGTGTTGCCAACCCCATTTATGTATGCCCAAAGAGGGCTGCTCTCACGCTCTAACGCGCAGTCTAGCTGCACCAGGAGGGACTCCAACCGCTCCCCAACGTGAGTCAATTTGGCCGTGGACTAGGCACAAACCACTCTCATGCCCTCCATCTCCTCGTTCTACTACAGAATAGCCTCACGCACTAATGTGACCTTCCTTTTTAATGTTAGAAGGTCGAATTGAAACTTGTGGAACTGCGGTAGGCATCTATCGCCTGTAAACTCGGTCACAGCTCTAAATACCTCAACAATTGTTGGCATCTCGTACATGGGTGGCTGCTCTGCAACAAATGGCTCTATGTGTCTAGGCTCTATCTTCTCCACCAAGGTGTCAACTGGGGCTATCAAAGAGGGCTCTAATAAAGGTGACTCCTATGCCACACCGGTTATATCGATGTGCTCCTCACCATCTTATGGGCTCTCAACATCATGCTCAACCTCCTTCTTAGGTTACTCCCCATCGTGCACAATCTGTATCCTCCTCCCTTGGAACGCGATGGTGGAATACTGAAAGAGGTGAGACACATCTTGCCTGGGCATCTCCATGGCACCGAGGCCTACCCATCCAAATCTAACTCCGAACCTGTGCAGCAACAAAGAATGTTTGCCTCCCCATATGATGAAACCCTCTATGAACCCCCATGTGTCATCCCAAGAGCGAACAATATCACTCTCTACGACAACTCCACTCATCACGAGTGATCTATCGATCAACTGAATCCTTGCATCCCATAGCCAGACCTGCTGCGGCATAGCCCTGTCAACTGATGGAATCCCTTTGGCCCTCGTCTCTAGTCCCTGCATGTGATCACTATCTAGGCTCCATATATCGTGGGCTAATTTGATGCACGCTAATCTTCCTTGTGCTTGCCACTATGTAGTACCTACTACCGATGATCGTTGGAAGCCAAGTGTGCCAAAGAGATACCCACTGAATGCAACCAAAAGATGGGTATCCAAAACTTGTAATCGACTCAGGGTATGTGGATCCTCCTTGTCCCTGCCAGCCATCTCCCCTGGGCCTGCCATCTGCCCTGTCGATAATGTGCCAATATAAGATCTAGAGCCCGGACACACTGGGAAACTACCTCAGTTGTACCCGCTATCCTATGCTCATGCTTGGTCCCGACATTCCCTGAGAAAAGAGCGACACATGTCTCCCTCGGGACTAGCTCCCTAGACGTAGGCTCGGTGATGAATGATATGCCACCCTTGCAGATGATCACTTCATTCCCCAACCTATCGCTATCAACTGACTCATCAATCCAATGCTACTGAAAGTCTCCCCCTAGTGTGTTGAGTGTTACCCAAATATCTCGGGTGAGCTCCACGTCCCCTGCTGCTCGTGCCCAGAGTGCAAAAAGTCGACAACAAAATTGACTGCGCCCGAGAGGGATGTAGAAGAGGGTCAAGCGTGTGAGTCCCAGCGGATAACATCAAATGTCGCTCATCTGTTTCCCCGTCAATCCTGGGTGAACTACACCCAAAGGTATGCTTGGTGTTTCCATCCAAGGGCCTCCTTGGAGGCAACACTCCAAGGCCTTGTGGTGTAGTACTATACATCACTGCATACCATCGATCATCACAATACTCCTGGACATGCCATTGTACACCGTTGCCTACCCCTGTACATCGCTGAATACCCTCGGATATGGCTATGCCATCCTGTACCAACCTTTGTCTTGCCTGTGTCATTGTAGCTATCACTCCCCACATGTACTCAATGTGATGTGAGGCACTCCCACTCCACATCGCAGTCCAACATACTACGACACACCCCCATGCATCTTCATGCCCATCTGTAGACCATCGCTCCACGCTAGATGTTCCTACCCATCCCTGAATGAGATGGCCTAAAGCTGTGTCCATATGTGTCAGCTTGCATCCAACCTGGATCATCACCTTCACTGTCGCACCACCATTCTCTCTGATGAGGGTATCTCCCCTCCAAGTCCTACCTAAGGGAACCAAGAAGTGAACCTCCCTAGGTGTCAACATCGATGCCACCACTGCTCTGCTCCTTTGTGTCTCACACAAATGCGAGTAATCCCCAACTCCATACAAGGCAATATTTGGTGGCCTGCCAATGCCACCTCCTCCGACAAACACTTGCCAGAGTATGTTGATCATCATGAGACCCCATGTATAATTGTCATACCAAGACAACCCAAGGGGTCTGCCCAAAAACTGATTGGCCATTGGTGCTGGCCGAAAATCTCCTAGCGGAGGTGCACGCTCAACTACTAGGTCAACTATACCCTCTAGGTCGTAGTCAACTGGTATACCTTGGAAATGATACGTGGTCCCTCCCGGATCCCAGTGCTGGTTGAAGCTTCCAACATCCCCAGTGCCTTGAAACTTCTGTTGTGCTCCACCTCGTTCCACTACCATCTCCATAGTCCACACCACCGGGTACCAACTCAGAATCTCTCACCACCCAACCCCAAGAGAGGGATCGAATGCACGAACTCCCGCACATAAAACAACCCCAGCATGCAGGTGTTGCACCCTGTGCAACTCAGGTCATCTCATTTCGCTATCTTGGTTAATACATACAATTTGACTAGGTAACTTTGTCTCTCTCCGTCCAATTGGCCAAGGTAACCCAACAGTGTTGCCAACCCCATTTATGTATGCCCAAAGAGGGCTGCTCTCACGCTCCAACGCGCACTCTAGCTACACCAGGAGGGACTCCAACCGCTCCCCAACGTGAGTCAATTTGGCCGTGGACTAGGCACAAACCACTCTCATGCCCTCCATCTCCTCGTTCTACTACAGAATAGCCTCACGCTCTAATGTGACCTTCCTTTTTAATGTTAGAAGGTCGAATTGAAACTTGTGGAACTGCGGTAGGCATCTATCGCCTGTAAACTCGGTCACAACTCTAAATACCTCAACAATTGTTGGCATCTCGTCCATGGGTGGCTGCTCTGCAACAAATGGCTCTATGTGTCTAGGCTCTATCTTCTCCACCAAGGTGTCAACTGGGGCTATCAAAGAGGGCTCTAATAAAGGTGACTCCTATGCCACACCGGTTATATCGATGTGCTCCTCACCATCTTATGGGCTCTCAACATCATGCTCAACCTCCTTCTTAGGTTACTCCCCATCGTGCACAATCTGTATCCTCCTCCCTTGGAACGCGATGGTGGAATACTGAAAGAGGTGAGACACATCTTGCCTGGGCATCTCCATGGCACCGAGGCCTACCCATCCAAATCTAACTCCGAACCTGTGCAGCAACAAAGAATGTTTGCCTCCCCATATGATGAAACCCTCTATGAACCCCCATGTGTCATCCCAAGAGCGAACAATATCACTCTCTGCCACAACTCCGCTCATCACGAGTGATCTATTGATCAACTGAATCCTTGCATCCCATAGCCAGACCTGCTGCGACATAGCCCTGTCAACTGATGGAATCCCTTTGGCCCTCGTCTCTAGTCCCTGCATGTGATCACTATCTAGGCTCCATATATCGTGGGCTAATCTGATGCACGCTAATCTTCCTTGTGCTTGCCACTATGTAGTACCTACTACCGATGATCGTTGGAAGCCAAGTGTGCCAAAGAGATACCCACTGAATGCAACCAAAAGATGGGTATCCAAAACTTGTAATCGACTCAGGGTATGTGGATCCTCCTTGTCCCTGCCAACCATCTCCCCTGGGCCTGCCATCTGCCCTGTCGATAATGTGCCAATATAAGATCTAGAGCCTGGACACACTGGGAAACTACCTCAGTTGTACCCGCTATCCTATGCTCATGCTAGGTCCCGACATGCCCTGAGAAAAGAGTGACACATGTCTCCCTCGGGACTAGCTCCCTAGACGTAGGCTCGGTGATGAATGATATGCCACCCTTGCAGATGATCACTTCATTCCCCAACCTATCGCTATCAACTGACTCATCAATCCAATGCTATTGAAAAGTCTCCCCCTAGTGTGTTGAGTGTCACCCAAATATCTCGGGTGAGCTCCACGTCCCCTGCTGCTCGTGCAAGAGTGCAAAAAGTCGACAACAAAATTGACTGCGCCCGAGAGGGATGTAGAAGAGGGTCAAGCGTGTGAGTCCCAGCGGATACCATCAAATGTCGCTCATCTGTGTCCCCGTTAATCCTGGGTGAACTACACCCAAAAATATGCCTAGTGTTTCCATCCAAGGGTCCCCCTGGAGGCAACACTCCAAGGCCTCGTTGTGTAGTACTATACACCGCTGCATACCACCGATCATCCCAGTACTCCTGGACATGCCATTGTACACGGTTGCCTACCCCTGTACATCGCTGGATACCCTCGGCTATGGCTATGCCATCCTGTATCGACCTTTGTCTTGCCTGTGTCATTGTAGCTGTCACTTCGCACATGTACTCAATGTGATGTGAGGCACTCCCACTCCACATTGCAGTCCAACATACTACGACACACCCCCATGCATCTTCATGCCCATCTGTAGACCACTGCTCCACGCTAGATGTTCCTACCCATCCCTGAATGAGATGGCCTAAAGCGGCGTCCATATGTGTCAGCTTGCATCCAACCCGGATCATCACCTTCACTGTCGCACCACCATGCTCTCTGATGAGGGTATCTCCCCTCCAAGTCCTACCTAAGGGAACCAAGAAGTGAACCTCCCTAGGTGTTAACATCGATGCCACCACTGCTCTGCTCCTTTGTGTCTCACACAAATGCGAGTAATCCTCAACTCCATACAAGGCAATATTTGGTGGCCTGCCAATGCCACCTCCTCCGACAAACACTTGCCAGAGTATGTTGATCATCATGAGACCCCATGTATAATTGTCATACCAAGACAACCCAAGGAGTCTGCCCAAAAACTGGTTGGCCACTGGTGCTGGCCGAAAATCTCCTAGCGGAGGTGCACGCTCGACTACTAGGTCAACTATACCCTCTAGGTCGTAGTCAACTGG
This sequence comes from Pinus taeda, assembly GCA_000404065.3. Taxonomy (NCBI): domain Eukaryota; kingdom Viridiplantae; phylum Streptophyta; class Pinopsida; order Pinales; family Pinaceae; genus Pinus; species Pinus taeda. The sequence goes on from APFE030747134.1 coordinate 65,994, forward strand.
TATACCTTGGAAATGATAGGTGGTTCGTCCCGGATCCCAATGCTAGTCGAGGCTTCCAACATCCCCAATGCCTTGAAACTTTTGCTGCGCTCCACCTCGTTCCACTACCATCTCCATAGTCCACACCACTAGGTACCAACTCAGAATCTCTCACCACCCAACCCCAAGAGAGGGATGGAATGCACGAACTCCCGCACATAGAACGACACCAACATGCAGGTGTTGCACCTTGTGCAACTCAGGTCGTCTCATTTTGCTATCTTGGTCAATACATACAATTTGACTAGGTAACTTTGTCTCTCTCCGTCCAATTGGACAAGGTACCCTAACAGTGTTGCCAACCCTATTTATGTATGCCCAAAGAGGGCTGCTCTCACGCTCCAATGTGCACTCTAGTTGCACCAGGAGGGAATCCAACCGCTGCCCAGCGTGAGTCAATATGGCTGTGGACTCGGTACAAACCACTCTCATGCCCTCCATCTCCTCGTTCTACTATAGAATAGCCTCACGCACTAATGTGACCTTCCTTTTTAATGTTAGAAGGTCGACTTGAAACTTGTGGAACTGCGGTAGGCATCTATCGCCTGTAAACTCGGTCACAGCTCTAGATACCTCAACAATTGCTGGCATCTCGTCCATGGGTGGCTGCTCCGCAACAAATGGCTCTATGTGTGTAGACTCTATCTTCTCCACCAAGGTGTCAACTGGGGCTATCAAAGATGGCTCTAATAAAGGTGACTCCTATGCCACACCGGGTATATCGATGTGCTCCTCATCATCTTATGGGCTCTCAACATCATGCTCAACCTCCTCCTTAGGTTCTTGATATCTAAAGCCATGTCTCCTCCAGCAAAAGTGCCCCAGGTCTCACCCTCTAACTGTCTCTGTCCTTCCTGCTCCTTTCATGAGATCTGGTGCCCTGATCTAGTCAACTTTCCCCACATGATGTAGATGTTGCACCCCCACAACCTGCTCACCTGTAACGTCTCTGTTGTAAGGGCGAGGATGGGTTTGGTATGTCACCCTCCTCAGTTGGGCCAACCGCTGATCGTCCCAATGAATTCATAGTGGATTTCCCTTGAGCCATGGGTTTGTCTCCGTTTTCACACGTCATTGTGCACTCATACCCAAAGCTTCCATGATCTTCTGGCTAGTTTCCCATAGCTGGGCCAAGATCATTCTCTGATACCATTGTAGTTTTCCTAATTAGGAATACAAGTGATATAAAGCAAATAATCTGTGCAATAGAAAATAAAAACGAAATACACATTAAACACCCATGGAAATACTGCAAATAAGGAACTGTTGAGCCATTTTATTACTTTTCTGAAGGAAAAATACAATGGATAATGAGATCGTGCACCTGGGCTTGTCTCAATGGACAAGCATGACCAAACCTAGGTGAGACAATGGGTGAACTGAAGTCTGCCCAACCGCTGCACCAATTTGCATTGCCCTGCCCAGAAAACTCTTTGCTGACTGAAAAGGGACTGCAAGAAACTCCACCTCCGAAGCTCAAAAAATGATGCAAATTTAACCTCAGTCTCCTTGACCAAAACCCACAAAAACCCAAAAAGGGTTTGGCTTATCTTCGAGCCAAAGTTGAACCCACAAAATGGTGTGAATTCCCCAGCTAACTAGCCATTCGCCCTATTATACGAATTAGGATTTCAAGCCCGAATAGCATCGAGAAAATTCTAATATTTTAACCACAAACTCCTCTTAGAAAATCCAGAAAAACCCACAAAGGAATTTGGTTGGTTTAGACTTTTGAAATTCGATCCCCTTGGAGCCTAGCTTCAGTTGCAACTGCAGAACTCGGCCTGCTGGAATCTTCCTGTAAATCCTTCTGGAAATGGACCCAAAGTGCTGGGTCGCCCTCTACTATCAATCCCTTGAATTCTCGGATGGGCTTCCGGCCCATGGCACCTGCTCCTTAGCTCCATGAAACTGCTAACTAGCTCTCTGCACTGTCCCCAAGCCCAGTAATTCGAACTGCTGCGATGCTGGCTTTGCTGGCTCCAAAACTCATAAGAAAGGCTGGCCCTTTGGTGCTCTCCCAATCCTCTAACTCACCCGATAATTTCTTGATCACGGATAGCTCCAAACTCCCCCTGATTCTTCAGCTAGCCAGAAATATGCACTGCGTGTTGTGGTTGAATGGTAGTGTTGTAACACACTCCCAGAACTCCTGAAATACTTATGGAACTGCCTCTCTGGAGCAGGAACGGATGGTCCCCCGAAGTAGAGGTTGAATCTCCCGCTTGAGAGATTCGTGGCAAAACAGTCAGTTGACTCAGCTAAACAACAGAGCAAACAGTCAAGTAATTTTGATTGCAAGGTGTAAGAAAGAATCCAAATGAGAGCTCCCTCCTCCTTTTATCTTTGTGGGTCTTCCTTGCCTCATGTGGGCCCCTCCATCCAACACTTCAAATTCCCTCCAAGCCATTCGAATGGCCTAGTTCGAATTCCCATGTGGGTGGCCCCCACCTTCCACTGGCAACCAAATTAAGTCAAATTTCCTCCTAAGTCCCTAAGTCGAAAATGCTAGGTTCTTTCCCTTAACCAAAAATGTGCAAAAATTTGTGGAAACACCCTGTTACAAATGTGTTTGAGAAGGGACATGACATGTCTCTACCCTTGGGGTTCTAGCCCACGAAACTGGGTCTTCAACTTCAACATCAATTTTCTCTCAAACCAAAAGGAGCCACGAGGCATACCATATATCAACAGAAACATCTCATCAAGGAGAATCTATCTAGAAGGATCTTGACACAAGATTTCATGAATTGCCATGCCAAATTTGCCATGGAAGATTGAGGTAGCTTCTGGTGCTACTTTGGTTGACATCAATGACAACTAACTATCAACAACATTCCGATCAAGTACCATTTTGTTAGAGAACAGGTTGCCGAGAAAACCATCAAGGTTGAATACATTGGGATGAAAGAACAAATTGTTGACATCTTTACCAAACCTTTACCATGTGAGGGATTTGAGTATCTTCGCCAAAAGCTTGGGATTCTCCCACGTTACCATTAGACCATTCTTTTATCCCGTCAAGTCGAAAGGGTGAGTTCCCGCAGGTTATAGGTCTGCAGGAGAGGCAACTTGTCAGGGGGAGTTATCCTTTGCCATTGATGTCAAAGGGGGAGAGAAAGCCTTAGGAAGGTTCGAAGCATGATGTCAGGGGGTGTTATGATCACGCGAGGTACTTGGGTTGACATCAATGATGACCACCTATCAACAATCTACCCCTTTGGCATTGATGACAACACAAGTACCCACCCGTGATCATAACACCCCCTGACATCATGCTTCGAACCTTCCTAATGCTTTCTCTCCCCCTTTCACATCAATGGCAAAGGATAATTCCTCTGACAAGTTGCCTTTCCTGCGGACCTGTAGCCTACCTGAACTCCCCCTTTCGACTTGACTGGATAAAAGAATAGTTTAATGGGAATGTGGGAGAATCCTAAGCTTTTGGCGAAGATACTCAAATGCCTCATGTGGTAAAGGTTTGGTAAAGATTTTAGCGATTTGTTCTTTTGCCCCAATGTATTCAACCTTGATGGTTTTCTCGCAACCTGTTCTACAAGCTGTTCTTGGACAACAATCTGGCCTCCTCTTGGACACAATCAATCCAAAGTTGGTCAAACTTGATTAGGTCATCCCGTGCACAAATACCCTATACAAATGGATTCCACGAAGAAGGAGATCCATTAAGAGTCACTGTAACAAGCTCTGCATCATCACTGGTATCTCCAATGGCTCTAAATTGATATCTCAACTGGGAGACTATCATGAGATAAGTAGCAATTGAATCTGATCTGGACATCATAATACTACAGAGCTGATGCCTCAAAGCTAATTTCCTGCTAGTGTTCTTACTCTTGAACAATCGCACCAAGGCATCATACATTTCTTTTGCAGTCTTCAACTTAGCAACATATGGAATCAAATCTTAGGCTTTGCTTCATTCTTCTTATGCTTTTCTTTATCCTTAACATTCTTTGGTTCTGAGACATTTTTCTTGACATGATTTTGAATCTCATTTTCATCCAAGAGAAAGAGTATTTTGGTCTTCCAAGATCTGAAATTTGTAGGACCATCCAACCTGTCTTCTACTCTTGACAAGAGATTTGAAATTTGTACAAGGTGTTGAATACTGAAATCTAGGGCTGAAATCAATCGCTGATCTTCAACAAAGCTCTGATACCATGTCAAAATTCTATAGCATGTGTAGTAGAATACAATTTTCTGATCTGATAATTACTTCCTATTGATTTCAAACAATATTTCTCATGCCACTATTATCATTGAATAATTACACAGAAAATCTTGACTGTAATGTAGTGGAAACAATAAAGATCATAGAAAGATAGCCACGCACAATAGACAATATTTTTACCATGGGAAACCCAATTTGGGAGAAAACCCAACAATCTTTTCTTGAGGAGAAATTGTCTTTTCAACAAGGTTTACAAATCATAATTTGTCTAGAAATTCGTGCCATTCATTACAAGTCAAATCACTAGTCAAACCTGATCAAACATCGCTGCTAGTCAGCATTGGTGAAATTAGCACATGTCATCATTGGTCAACATTGGTCAAACTGTGTTTTGTGGTTAAAATCACATGTGTGGCTTGTAGTCAACTTGCACGTGCGGCCCGTGGTCAACTCGGCCTGCGGTTAAGCTCTATCAAACCCTCACATGTGTGGCTGTGGTCAAATCCTTACACATGCGGCTGTACGGATTGCAGTCAAACCTTGTCAAATCCTCTGTGTGTGGCCATATGGATGCTGGTCAAACTCGGTCAAACCCTTCACACATGCAACCTCCAAGAGAGAGATAGAATGATGAAGAATGAAAGATGCAATAGATTTCTCCTTAGTTGATATTTCACTTTCACAAGAAAAGATGAAAATGAACTTGCTATGTTGATGAGTGTCTCCTCACATGCACGTCTATTTATATAGAGCTCTAATGTTGAGTAGACCCACGAGAAACCCATTCATTTATTGAGCCTACATTACAACTCAACATTAGACTAGAAATTATAATTGCTTATTCCACTAGTGGGTGAAAAACCCATTAAATAAACAAATCAACCCCGCTTTATAAAAAACTAGATCCTGCATCTCGGAGCAGGCAATGAGTATTGTGGGCCAATCTCCTTGAGCCAGACACTAGAGCTATTGGGAGAAAGATTGCCCTGGGCCAAAATCAGCGTGGCCTCATGGGTGAATGTATCATTCCCCCCTAGTCAAATCAGCATGACCCCATGGGAGAATGTCTACCCGATGTTGCAAACTGCAAAAAACATCAACAATGCATGCTAGAGAGAATAAAAATGATGATGAATGAGGAAATAAGGGGTATGTATGTTACCTTGGAGACCCTCTCAGTGGATTTGCATCTATCAGTTAACACTCGTTGAAGGGCCTGCTGTAATAAAACCATCTTAGGTCACATGCTAAGAGGATTCAACCAACCTGTTGATAGAGCACCTTTTTCAAATAATGTTGCCTTTTCTAAACGTTCCTTTACTTTGTTCCTTTATCGTAGTTTGGAATTAAACTATAGTTAATCAACATTACAGCTGAGAAGATCCCTACTTGTGTATGTGAGACAATACATGCATGTGGGTCAATATTTTGACATATAAGTGATTTCTTCTACATGTTGTTGGAATTTCCAAGTCTAACACATTAGAAATTCTTACCTACTTGATTATTCCTTAACAAGTTATTTAACCATATAAATACTGAAAATAAGCACAAATGCAGTCTCAACTCATATGGAAATCATCAACTGAAATAATAGAGAAACACACAAGGGACATCGTTTGGACAATCGTCCTCGGGAAAACCCAACTTGGAAAACCGATGCAGCAGTTCCGAGGGTTTTATTATTAAGCAACTTTCTTGAGGACAACTAGGGTGCCAAACTGGTTCACCCAACAGAGATTTCTATCTGGCAGTAATAACTCTCTTTGAAAGCAAATATTCAGCAAGTCTGCCCCACGAAAATCTTTCCAACACTTCTCTAAGGCTCTACGTAGATATGGAACCCCCTGCGTCAGGCCTCTGCCTCTTTACGCAGTCTCTCTGGCCCTCTTCATCACGCACACAGGACCTGCTAGCCTCTGCTCAGTCTCTCTGGCCTTCTGTGTGGTTCCTACTGGCTTTGCGTAGCCTCCTCAATCATTGCTCTGGCCTTCTATCACTATCTCTGCCTCTCTGCTATGCACTCACTGCCCCTCGCTACAACTTAGATCACTTGTTCGATTTCTCTCACCAAACCCTGCTCCAGAAAATCGAACTAATTGATCAATATTGGTGTATCTCCAACTGATCCTCAAGCCTCCTCTTATACTTTTCCTGTTGAGTCTTCAAAGACCGAGATTAAGTCCCTAATCAATAGCTAAGATTAGATTTGGCTTGATCCATGTCATTTAGAACCTTCTCACCTAGTTTTATATTAATACCCATTAATCTTTTAATTTTCTTAAGTTTAGACTTAGGAACTCCATTAAAAATATTAATTATTTTAATATCTCTTTAAGCAGGTGGAATTTCCCCAAACCTTTTGTAGATCTTGGATATCTCATATGCTTTAGCCTCTCCACCATTTTTCATGGCTAGGGCACATCCGATGCTACCCCAAATCAACACTCCCTCTTAGTGAGGAATGTGCTCTAGTAATGCTCCACCACTGAACATCACACTGATCATCCGACACTGGTACCTGTGCTGATGCTTGGTCTGTTGCCCAACATCCATTGCACTGTTGCCTCCTGTACTGTTGCCCATTTCTCAGCGATTACCATTGCTACATCTGTACTGCAGCTCCCTCTCAACATGCCGCATCATGCTGCCCATAGCACTATCACTGCCACTACTGCACTGGAACTTAGTTACCAAGAAGTAAGTAATTGATCTACCCAAGTACAGACATCCTTGTCAGCCTAGAAGCCTCTTGATGCTGAAGCTACCTCTACTACTATCTGGTGTTTTCTCTGCTGCCTTTGCACTGCTGCAAACACCTCTGTGCCTCTTGCACTGCTACAACCTCCTCTGTGCCTTTCTGCACTACTACAACCTCCTCTGTGCCTCTCGCACTGCTGCAACCTCCACTGCGTTGCTACAAACCTCTGCACTCTAGCATTGCCTTGTCGCTCCATCCGCATCTTGCTTCTATCGACACCTGTCATCATGCTACTATCATTTGGGGCTCCCATAACCGGATATGATCCAAAAGTTTGGGTACCTCAAGGATCTTGCCCCTCATCTTTTGTAGTCCTCCTCACTACAGCTCGATGTCTCCCCACCTCCTCTAGAGGTGCATGAGCACTCATGGCACAATCGTCATCCGTCTCGACTTATTTCTCCGCCTTAGTTGGAGCTGCCTTGGAGTCAAAAGCCTCTCACTTATTCTTCTTCTTGGGACACTGGGTTGCATAATGAACCAACTCCCCACAATGGAAGCACTTTACCTTGGAGATGTCCTTCTTCCTCTTCTCGTGCTGTCCCGCAGATGCCAGAGTCACATCCTCCTCCTCTTTCTTGATTCGACCTCCTTTGCTGCTACTTCCTGCCTTGGTCAACCGTTTGATCTCTTCTTGGCAAAGAGTTGCCCACATCTCTTCCCATCCTAGAAGATCAGCTCTACCCAAAATGCTTTGGACAAATGTCTCCCAATCCTCGGAGACTGCATTCAGGGCGGTCCTCACCATGAACTCCTGATCCGGCATGGCCCCTATGGAAGTAAGTTGGTCTCGAATCTCTTGCAACCTATTGAGGTATAGATCTATCTGTTCCCCCCTTCTGCATCTGATATGACCGTAGTTGATTCTCCAACAACATCATCCTCTGCAAGGAAGTGCCCTGATATAATGTTGTCAAGGTTTCCCACATCTCCTTTGCCATGTTCTTCTCGGCAATATGCAGTATCACATGATCCTTAACCCCATCAAGGATTATGCATTTTGCCTTCGCCATTGCATCCTCATACCTTTCATTATCAGCTGGGTCGATTAGGATAGCCATGGTTCTCAAGGCGAAGCCCTTGATGCGATGTCTATCTAGAACATACAGGATCTTGGCCTTCCCGATGACAAAGTTGGAGGCCCCGTCCAACCTGTCTTGATCCCTCAGTTCGTTCATTGCCATCTCCACTCTTCTACTAGACTCCCTTTGAGTCTCGACTTCCCTCCTGGAAGTTCTCTCCTAGACTCCCTCTGAGTCTCGATTTCCCTGCTGGAAATCTTCCCGTCAATTGTCGATCCGCTCCTCTCCGATCCTCTTTGCAACTGCAACTTGGATCTAGATTTCTTGGCTAGAAATCCCTCAAGGCATCGACACCCTCTACCTTGGTTCTGTCCCATTAGGTACTATTCTGCTTCGACAACGACAACACCCCACCAGCTTCTCAATCCACAATCTTCCCATAGCTCCCTAGGCCCCAACAGCTGAAGAAACTGAGCCTCTTAGCTCTGCACAATCCTGACAAGACTGAATTGTCCCTCTGGTCAACTGTGTCAAGCCTACCTGATTGAGTAGGATGACGTGGCTCTTCGTGAGCCTCTTCTGCCTCTCACTGCTTCTGCGCTGGCCCCTTCTCTGGCTCGAACTGATGATGCAGGCCCTTTGTGTCACCCCTTCTTTGTTGCTTTCTGCTTAGGAACAACTTCTGTTAATCAGGATTGCTGTTTCTGCTACAAATTCTTCAATTTAGCTGGTGCCTTCAACTCTCCTGTGTGATCTGCATGCTCTAATACCATGTTGGAATTTCTATGTCTAGCACATTAGAAATTCTTCCTGCATTATCTGGTTTATATCACCTACTTGTTTATTCCTTAACAAGTTATTTAACCATATAAATACTGAAAATAAACACAAATGCAGTCTCAACTCATATACAGATCATCAACTGAAATAATAGACAAACACACAAGGGACTCCATTATTTTTGGACAATCGTCCTTGGAAAAATCCAACTTGGGAAAACCGGTGTAGCAATTTTGAGGGTTTTATTATTAAGCAACTTTCTTGAGTACAACTAGGGTGCCAAACTAGTTCACCCAACAGAGATTTCTATCTGGCAGTAATACCTCTCTTCAGAAGTAGATATTTAGCAAGTCTGCCCCACGAAAATCCTTCCAGCACTTCTCCAAGGCTTTGCGTAGCTCTGGAACCCTCTGCGTCAGCCCTCTGCCTCTTTGCGTCAGCTCATTGGCCCTCCGCGTCACCCATGTAGGCCCTGCTAGCTTCTGTGCAGTCTATCTGGCCTTTTGCATGGCTCTCGTTGGTTCTGTGTAGCCTCCTCAATCACTGCACTGGCCTTTTGGCACTATCTCTGCCTCTCTGTTGTGCACTCACTACTACTCGCTGCAACTCAAATCACTTGTTCGATTTCTCTCAGCAAACCCCGCTCCAGAAAATCGAACTGATTGATCGATTTTGGTGTATCTCCAACTGACCCTCAAGCCTCCTCTTATACTTTTCCTGTTGAGGATTCAACGACCGAGATTAAGTCCCTAATCAAAGGCTAAGATTAGATTTGGTTTGATCCATGTCATTTAACACCTTCGCACCCAGTTTTATATTAATACCCATTAATCTTTTAATTTTCCTAAGTTCATACTTAGGAACAATGGCCGAGATTAAGTCCCTAATCAACGGCTAAGATTAGATTTGGCTTGATCCATGTCATTTAGAACCTTCTCACCCAGTTTTATATTAATATCCATTAATCTTTTAATTTTCCTAAGTTTAGACGTAGGGACTCCATTAAAAATATTAATTATTTTAATATCTCTCTAACCGGGTGGAATTTCCCCAAACCATTTTTGGATCTTGGAGATCTCATGTGCTTTAGTTTCTCCACCAATTTTAATGGCCAGAGCACATCTGATGCTACCCCAAAACAACACATGTTACATCTAATTAAGAGGCAAATGGTGCATATACTAGGGTTGTAATAGTGACACCTAGATTTCATTTCTATTGCCTTATCACTCTTTGTGAGTGTGTTTTTTGCTAAGTTGCAGGAAACGTTGGAGAAGGGTCCATTTTCGGCTGGAAATGAAACGGAAACGAGGAAACTTGTACCATATGGCCTGAAAACGCATTTTCGACTGTACTGGCCCATTTCCCGAGGAGGAAGCGTGGCCAGTACGACCGAAAACGCGTTTCCAGGGCATATGATGGAGTTTTCTCTTCTAAATTGACTTTTTCTTGTATTTATTTTTTATTTTTTCGCTTCTAATTTTTTATTGGGTGACTAAAATATCTTTTGGATGCCTCTCAAGTTATAAAAAAGAGGATTGTTTTGAGTGCGGCAGCCTAATGTTCAAGCCTATGGCCCTAGTGTTGATATGCAGTTCATGGTAATGTTAAATTCTGTGACATTCTTCTTTATTTTTCATTTTCATCATTTTACTTAAATTTTTAACATTACCATGAAATGACTCAGGATGTTTGAGAGTGTTTTCACCCTCATTGGATTTCATATGGAGAAAGTAGAATTTTAGATCTCACTCAAAATCCAGCAGACTTATCTGCTTTTGAGGATTTCAGGATTGGGGGGATTGCAATGTTTCCATTGGATTTTGTCATGTACTAGGGTATGGAACTTGTATTTAATCAAGAGAACCAAGCCCTCTATGCAGAGGAGACTCCCAATAATCAAGAGCACGTAGGATACTAGGGTATGGAACTTGTATTTAATCAAGAGCACCAAGGTCGTTCAACTATGTAGGAGGAGACTCCCAATCAAGCACGAGACAAGAAATTAAAAATTTCTCGTGGCTGATTTTGGATATTGCTATTTTCATTATGTGATCATTCATGAGTAAATGTGATGTAAATTTAGAGACTTATAAGTTATAGTTTATGCATTGACAATTTAATCATAATGTAATAAATTAGAATGTATCATATATGCTTTATGATTGCACATATTTCTTAAATGTCCATATATATATATATATTCGTGTTTCCCCGTTTCCAAAATTTGGGGAGGTTGCGTTTCGTATCGCTTCCTGTTTCGGAAACTCGTTTCCGTTTCCCCGTTTCATGCAACTTACACTGAATCTTTTCTTTTAACCTTCACATACAGCAACATATCCTTCAAACTTCATTCTCCAATCAAAACCAATGTTATCGGAACCGAACCGGTCATCGAACAAGAAAGCCTTGTAGACCAGGAACCAGACTAGAACCGAAAGAAGATAAACAAATAAAAAAATAAACGGTTTACCAAAAACACATAAAATATTCATGTTTTAAAGAAAAAAAAGATATATTCATGTGCATCCATATGAATCCAAACCATTTATACACAAACATGCAAAATTTCTCATTTACATAGCAAGTAATAGTGCATATAACCAAAATAGCACTTAGTGCAAAACATCGTTGAACCAAAAATGTTACAAACATCAAGAACCAGACTCTAAAAGGCCTTTATAGTCCAAAATAACATGATAGATCATAATATTATATTACAACCTACAATACTACAAGCTACAGCTACAACAAATCAATGATCAAATCATCAATCATCATCAGAATCATCCTCTGATCCCTGATCATCCTCCTCATCCTCATTTGAAGAATGAGTAGCATCCAAGTCTGCAATGGGATTACGGCTTGATTCCCCTGGCCCTAACGCTGCTACTGGTGTTTGTGATATATCTGCCTCTGCATCCTATGGAGGTGGGTCCAAATCCAACCAAAAAAGGTCTGCATTGTCAAATGCTAGTGCTTGAATCTCCACAACCCATTCTGATGTTGGATCAAAGTCAGCCAAGACAATGTTGCTTGATTCAGGTGTTTTATTCAGCAATTGGTTGCACCTCAACCTAAGGTTGTACCGAACTAAAACCATGTCATTCCACCGCTCTTGCTCCAAACGGTTCCTCTTCTTAGTGTGTATACGCTCAAGAACACTCCAATTCCGCTCACACCCTGAAGCACTACATGTCTGGCTCAAAATTCGAATTGCAAATTTTTGCAATTGAGGGCATTCACTACCAAATTGTTGCCACCAATAGGCTACAAAAATGGTGGAAGGAAAAAAATTATTAGCAAATGAATTTGCAAATTTTGACAATTATTACGTGGGGGACTCTTTGTTCTATTTCTTATAGCCATAGAAATTCCGAAGGTACTAGTACTCTCACTGAAATTCAAGAGCTTGTTAGGAATTTGATCTTGAGTCTTGGAATCTGGGACCACACGCTCAATGCATTTATACAATCCCCCCAAAACCTCCCCATCAACCTCAAAATTTGTAATGTAATGGTACCTTCAAAATTCAAAAAGCAAAAACATATTCGTCAAGTCAACAAAACTAAAAGTTAAAACTTATAACTTATAAATTATAAGCAATGAGCATTGAAATCCAAAATTACATAACTTGGATTTAAGTAGTAGTCGGCTGCATGTGAAGGTCTATGGAGTTGTTTGTTCCATCTTTCATCAATGATTCTCCATAGAGGAATGTACTTTTGTCTTGTATCTCCATATGTTGCCTTTATTTGTTCCATAGCCTCATAAACAAACCCCATGGCAAGTTTATCACTATCCACCATCCGCAAAACTCTGACAAGAGGCTCACTAAATAGCACAAACTCTTTCGCCTTTGACCAAAATCTTTTGTCAAATACTTGGTCAACCATCTGTTTACCTTCAGCGTTTTTGTTCCACTAAGATGACTCTCATTCATCACATGAAAACATCTTCCTCAAGTTCGATTTTTGTTGAACGACAGATTGCAACGAAAGGAAGTTGGTTGCAAATTGTGTGATGGTTGATCGAACAAAGTTCTTTACCCCCTGTATGCTTTCTCATATGGTTCAAAACCCATGAGTGGTTATAGATGTACCTAGTTATGGATTTTGCATCTTCCACACACTTCTTCACCCACTCAATTTTGCCAATATCCTCAAACATGATGTCTAAACAATGGACTGCAGAAGGAGACCACCAAATGGTGGGGTGTTTTTTCTACAACATCTTTCCTGCTGCAACATAGAGGCATTATCTAAGATAACTTGTACAACATTTTCAACCCTTAATTTGATAACTACTTCATCCAAAAGACAAAATAGCAATTGTGCATCCTTCACCTGATTAGATGCATCACTAGATTTGATAAACATAGTACATTTTGGACAAGCAATTAAGAAATTTAGTATGGTGCAAATTCTAACATCACCCCATCCATCAGACATAATTGTGCATCCTGTTTTGGTCCATGATTGCTTGAACTCTATAAGGTACTCTTGTATTCTTTGGACCTCATTTTGTAAAAGCAGCCCCCTGATATCATGAAAGCTAGGGCCTTTGAAACCTACTCCACATGAAGCTATAGCATCAATCAAAGGTTGATAATATGCAGAATTAGTAGCATTAAAAGGTATGTTTGCATCATACCACCATCTAGCAATGCATCCATATGCAACCTCCTTTTCTATCTTCTTCCATTTAGCATCAATGGTCAATTGAGAACCAAGGGTGGTGTGGGGCACAAAGAAGGAGTCAATCCCTCTACGGGCTACTGTCCTCTTCAAGTTAAAAGTTTAAAGAACTTGAACTACCCTCTCCAATACTAGTAGGGAAACTAGAGGAATCTTCAAAACTGGGCACATATTTTTCAAGGGTCACTAAACATAACATCATCCTTTTGACTTTTGCCTATATCTTTTTTAATTATTTTGTTTTTCCCCTTTCCTTCATTGTAGGCTTCAATTAAACTTTGCATCTCTGTTTTAAGATCATCAAAAACATTTTCACAAGGTTTTATTTGCCCTCTCCAATGTGCTAAGTGTTCTTTAATTCTATGGATTCCCCCAACCTTAACTTTTTTCCCACAATAGTTACAAACTTTTACCCCTTGTTCATTTAAATGGCAATGAACCCAAACTAGATCATTCTTGTTTCTGGGGGTCATGAGGAAAAAATGAAAAATCTGCATAGAAAACCCTAGGGTTTTTAGACTTCTATGGCTTTTTTTTAGAGAAAAATAAAATAGGAGTAGAGGCAATGAAATACATGGAGAAGATCTGTAAATTTTGAGAAGAAAAGAAGCTCCAACCAATCTGAAAATAAACTCTTCAATCAGCTCCAAAATCTTCCTCCCATGTTGAAAAATCCAAAGAGTTGGCAGTTAAAACGATTTCCCTTATTATGACATTAACTCGTGATCTTTCCATTATTAGTATTAGATCTCTTAATTATCTTTTCTTATCATCAAGATTAATGCCAAGCAACAAAAGAAGAGAACACGAGATATAGGAACGCTACTAGGGAAAAACCCCCCTCGAGGGGAAAACCTAGTCACAAAATCTTCCTTCAATAGATTCAAGATGAGACGAGTAAGACCCTTACAACTTTAGACTAGAGACTACCTCCATCAAGTCATCCTCCTTTCACTGTGTTTGCATACTGAGGTTCATATCATTGTGTTAGCACTAAATAGTTGCTACACCGAAACTTCATTACTGCAGTACCACTGAGATCTTCTTACAGTGAAACCTTCTCAATGTGGTGTCAACGAAAACTTCATCAATGTAGTGGGACCGCGTTGTAGTATTACCCAAACTATGGGACTGTGGAGACACCGAAATCATCAAAGGTCTTCCCTGTAATACCACCGAAACTTCATTTCTAAGATCACCGCAATCTCCTTGTGAAATTTGAGTTTTTGTTGCATCACCGAGAGTTTAACCTATGACATACGAACTTCATTTCAGATGTATCTGAACTTGTCCTTCTGAGATTATGTGAGCTACTGTACTTATGATTTTATGCGAAGACTAGGCTTGTATATATAGTGGTTGCCCAATATAAATGAGCCGACATGAGTATATGAAGCGATGTGTCTTTATTTAGGCCGACTTGAGTTCATTTGATTATAATTCCTTTGAGGTTGACTTGAAGACTTGGATGAGGAGGCTGAGTTGATGACTTGCTAAAGAGGATGACTTGATGGAGGAGTCAAACAATAAATGACTTGATAATAACCTAAAGCCTACAATGGAGGCTTAACCTATAATTGACCCAAGCATGAAACCCATGCTTTAATAAGTCAATTCAATTTTATAATAAAAATATTTTCACTTCTCTTTTGACAAATATATTACAAGATACTCAAATACATTAAATGAAGACCGAACCTAGTTACATTTTCCAACACAAATTTGACATGTATGATTTATGTTTTTTAACCAATTTTGATTGGAAAGATCAAATTGTACTTTTGTTGGGTTTTTCCCGAGTTTGGCTTTTACCAGGGTAAATTTGTGTCTCGTTTGTGCTTGGTTGTCTCTTATGATCCTATTGTCATTATTGCATTATTGCATTATTGTTGAGATTTTCTATATATAATTTCTTAATGATGTATGTGACATAAGTTAAGAAATCATTGGAAAGTAGTTATTAGATTAGAAGATCACATTCTCTTATGAAAAATCAACATGGTACCAGAGACTAGTTGAAAGAGCATCCATTAAAGAGACTTGGCGAAGCCAACTTGTTAAAGAGCAGCCCTAAGACAAGAGATAAGCTAAGAATGCCCTAGAAGGAGAACTAAATTTGGATTGTGGAAGAGTAAATGGCCTAGCTACACAAGTCTAACTAATAAAGCCAAGAAGAAGAGGTTGTCGAGTTTGTATCTCTGTCTGCCAAGTATTTATGTCCTGTTCAATAAGGGTCGAACTTTGTTTTTGTCTCGACCAGGTTTGGAAGAGCGTTGAAGCCCTAGCTAAGGGTCAAAAGACCTCAGGTCAAAGAAGAAAAGAGGATCGAAAATACCTATAATGTGGACAGAGAATTGTGAAGAGGTTCGCAGCCTACCTAGGGCTAGGCCACATGCCTAGAAGAGGCTGAAATGCCTCAGACCCTAGAGAACACAAGTCTGAAGTGCGTCGGGATGCTAGTGAAGACATTGTCAAAGATGTGGACAACACAAATTTCAGTTTTTTTTATTTTTTTCAGACCAGGTTTCTTATACAGCTGAAGCAAAGGCTTGCACATTTGTTTCAAACTGAGAAAATCCATGATTGAAATTTGAAAGTGATACCAGATGAAATTTATTTGCTTGAAATTTTTAGAAACAATGGTATTGAAACCATGGTAAATTTGAAGTCCCTGACAAATGATTTTGACAATTGTGAAGTTCATTACATAATCTGAGTTGGTTAAAGACCCTAAGACTCTTGTTTTAGAAAGGGGTTTATTGTATCAATGTCCTTGAAGATAAATCTATATTGGGGGAACTGTGAGGTCAGTGCAAGTCAAAGTTAAGGAACATCTGAGGAAGTTGTTCTGTTGTAAGAGTGTGTATTTGTGGAGTGTAAATATGAGCTTAACTCAAAAGAGTCTGACCAAGACCTAGACTTGGAAGGTTGGTAGAGTTGGGACAAGGAAGACTAACAATCTATTGATTGACATTGATCAAAAGGATGAAGTCCCTATATGAGCATTTGGGTAGAAGGACAACCTGTGTAGTTAAGACTTATACCCACAATGTATTCATAATGCTCAGCAAACAATCATTTGAAGTCGTTGAGGAAGTTACTTTAACGCCAGAGGGAGATGAGGAGAAAGGTTTCTTCACCTATAAAGCAATAAATTCCAGTGATGTGATTCACAGAATAATGTACAAGGTTTTTGGAATTATAAATGGTGTCAATGAAATTTGAAAGTCTTAGGGTTTGTAAACCCTAGAAAATACTTAAAGGATATGATTTTTGATAGTCCTAGGGTGTGTGGATAAAACCCTAGCGCTAGACCTAAAGTGTTGAAAATTGATGAATTTGTTGAATGAAGAAACCCTATCAAAGAAAGGAAGGTAACATGCAGTTGATGATGAGGACGAAGATGAGAATTGCAGATGGATTCCAATGATTGCTACAAGAAGGAAAGGATTAAAAGGGAGTTGACAATTCCCTACAATTCTCAAATCAAAAGATAAGTACTCCATATCTTTTTATTAATTATTATTGCTTCATTTTTGGTCAACTTCTTGTCTTTGTGTCTTTTGCTTGGTTATAATCATTTTTCCATGGCCTCCTAATGAGGTTTG